>JALPQI010019896.1:0-19212 GCA_025490895.1 Thaumatotibia leucotreta | reverse complement strand
CTGTGCGTGAAAGAGAGAGGAATAGTTATACATACATATACATTTTTGAATAATTGTAACACCTCATTTTGCGTCGGGAACACGTTCACTGCGGGACAAATCGTAGTGAACTTTAATCTGGTGCGGTTGAGATCGAATCAGCCCAAACCTAAGCTCATTTACAGTGCGGGTGAGGTCTTATAGACCTCAAATTTCAGCAGTTACTTACACCTTTTATAATTTTGCCTAGACAAGGATTAGGTGTTTTCTTTTTTGTGGTCTTCATTTGTCAGTAAATGTTTAAAATACACTTAGCGTCGCCCTTGGGTCTGACCTCTAGTTAAAGAAAAAATACCTAAACAATTTTTGAGGTCTGTTAGGCCTCAAAACGCACTAAATTTTTTCTAAGTCTAGTGAAGGGAATGGCAGTTATCGCTGAATTATCGATATAAAATCATCATCGCGTCGACCGTCTTCGATACAATGTCTCAGACGCCATTTTTACCGTCTTCCAAATCTAAAAAGTAGATTATCAATTCGTTTGTACGTAATTTTTCTTTTTTATGATTCTTGTATGATGATGGTCAACGACATATCGGGTCGGGAGTCTGCTCAAATCTTAAAATCAAACGTCTTATGCTTATCTATAGACATTTTTGTATTTTCATCAAAAAATCAAGCAGTTTCATTCAAAACTGTCGCATTTGATGAACTGGAACTGCTGATGATGATTTGAACGGAACCCTTCAACAATGCATACACGTCGTTTGGTGATTTAGATTTCCTTCGAATGGGACTGGAACTGAGTACCGAACCCGGTACCAGACTCGGACCAGGACCTAGACCTAAGTCCGAGTCCGAGGTTGAAAAGTCGGTTTTTTTCTATTAAAAATCAAGTTAATCTAATGCATTGATGCCATATTTATTATTTCTAACTCGAGTAAATAAAGTTAGCGGCCCAGTGGATGACATTATAAGGACAAAAAATAATTGACAAATAACTTCTAAACTATCAAACATTCCGGCTGCACGCCTGTGCAAATTGTGAACCACTTCTTTCTGCATGTTTACCTGATATATAGAGATGATATGTAGTAAATAAGGCGTGATTCACAGTGTTTATATCTTATCTTACAGTACCGGTCAAAAATTTAAGTTCGCACCACGATTTTGAAATAAATTCGACTTTTTGGGCTATCATTTTTCCAGCATTTAAGTTGACACTAGATTTCAGCTAATATATTACTGATTATTTAGTTATTCCTTTTTATTTAACCGTTACTTTCGAACAGCTCGGACACCCGAGGCAGCTGTGACAGCTTTTGGCAGCCATGCCCACGCGATGTTCATACTAATATAATAATCATCAAAAAATTACAATTTCACTTGCCTACGAATACGAATTATTATCTGATCCATATTATATGTATAAAATTGTTCAGATTTTAAGATAAATTAATATTAAATAGCTCTTGAATCAGTAATAATTATACAGGGTTATTTTTTCACCGGTACAATAAATTTTCCCACATATTTGGTATCGATAATAGATTACATTTATCAAATACAAAAATCACCGCCCCTCTCTTCCCGTGGGTGTCGTAGGAGTCGACTAAGGGAAATACTGAGTAACCAGCTTCTCAGCCGGTGGTAGGGTATTTTTACTAGTACCCGCCTGGTTGGCTACCACCGTACATTCGGTGTAAACGCCCGTGAAATGACTTACCTTCGTGTTTGCCGTGTTTCGGGGTCAGCCGGTGTATTTACCAGCATCTAGCGGGCCAGCAAGGCGGTGGCAACTAACAGGTTACTGATTGTCTCCTGTTCGTTGCCGCTGCGATTTGGGTTCTACTTTTCACTTACGATCAGGTGGAGTGGAGCCACTTTGTTGTGCCAACGTTATTTTTATTGGGTCGGCAACGCGCATGTGACACCCTGAGGTTGCAGGCGCCCATAGGCTACGGTGACTGCTTTCCATCAGGCGGGCCGTATGCTTGTTTGCCACCGACGTGGTATAAAAAAATAAAAAAAAAATTGTCATTTTTTTTTTTCATTTATTATTAATTTATCCTTCATGCAAATGCAAAATAATGGGCCTACTAATGATAAGACGTCAACGGGGTGCGGGACGCAGAGGGAGGCGGAAAGGGGTGAGCGACCTGCGCACGAGTTGACAACATAGCAGTTACCTCAATCTCGGTGACTAGGTCAGGGACGGTCAGTGTCACGGTTGACGTAGGTATGTGCGCACGCGCCGCATCGTACTACCTTCAAAGTCAAAGTCAAATAATTCTTTATTCAAATTGGAATAGCAACAAACTCTTCAGTCGGAAATTGCTCGTACGAAATGGTTCGTAGTTATTTTCTCATTGGGGAAAATGCAGTGGCAGCCCAGCGGCTATACGCTGAAGAAAGTGTGCCCCGCCTGGAAAATGCCAGTGTTATAGCTAAGGCCAGCCAAGTCAACAGATTTGACCCCGTGTGACTGTTTTTGTGGGGTGAGGGTAGGCCCAAAATTTAAAAGACTTAAAAAATCTAATAATAAGTGCATTTGATGAACTTAAAAGTGAGAACTACAGACTTGTGTTGGGAAATATCGAAGGAAACATTCAAAAACGGGCAAGAGTGTGTTTAGATAACCACGGCCAACATTTTGAACACTTACTTAAGTATGTGAATTAATTAATTAGTATGAGAAATGGACTCCATTAATCAGGTATGTTTTGGTATTCCAATCATTGTGCATAAAGTTGACTTCAAGTGTTTAAATACGCCTCAATGAAGAAAGTTTCTGTCCTTAGTGCAAGTATGAAGGAAGATTTGGGATCAAGTAAAATTTTTTTGCCAAGTCATAATCATAAGTTAATTATCATTGCCGCTTTTCTAAGCCGCCATGCCACGTGCGATGACGTTGTAAACAAACAGTTGCCAGTTCGTGTGTTTTGCTAGTTATGTACATTGATAATGCGTAATGCGTCCAATTTTCTTATTAGGTTTGCGGATAAGTTCAAACATCGGTATTTTAGTTTTTTTGTTCTAAAGGGGTAGTAACAAAAAATGTTAGTATTCTGTAACTTGGACTACTATTACGTATGTTGATTTATTTTACTGGTGAAAAAATTACCCTGTATAAGTAGAAAAAATATTTTGCTGTAAACACTAAAAAAATTATCACTTGAAAGCCTATTTTGTATCGAAACTTAAACTTTTGACCGGTACTGTATAGTCTTTATCGACAACTATAGCCGCACTAACGGTCAGCGGTCGACTTCGGCGCCGCCAGCATCCCGCTCGGTGCGGCCGTGAGGTCAGTTTCTTGAGGCGTAAATAAACCTCAGCCCGCACTGTGTGGATAAAATATCTACCCAGTGCGTTAGAGGCTTATTTCGACCTCATACTTTTTTTTGTACCAACGAGTACGGCTTTGACAAACATGAAGAAATGTATATTTGTCTTTATCGTACGCCTTATAAGTAAACGACGGCAGCTCCCGCACCACAGAGAAAACATGAACTTTTAGCGCCGCACCAGCGTTTAGTCGAGCTTGAGGCGGATTTACCTCAAGCCGCAGTGAACATGTTAAATACAGGCCCCTAATAGGTTACAAGTTGTATAGGTGCCTACATTTTTAATCGTCAGTTCAAAAACTGCTTAATACCTATTTATTTTACTACTAATTTTTATTTAAGACGTTTCTACTTCCTTCCTACGAAATTCCTTCTGTAATTTGACGCACCGTCCTGTCTACATAGTACCCCACACGTTTATCCGCTGCCCTGCGGCCGGCCGCGCATTTATGACGTCAGCGCCGCTCCGATTTATTTTAACAATAACCATTTCGAAAATTGTAGGAAATGCTTAGAGTATACATAGGGGATTTTTTTGATATTGTGCCACAACTAATTATTGACAAGAGGTACATTAAAAAAATAAAATGTAGAATTAATGCGCCTGCACGTAAATCAGTTAAAACTGTAAAAAAAATAGTTAGCCTTGAGTCACTGACGTAATTTTTTCTTTGGATGAGTATAATAATTGTCGGGTCATTATAGTAAAAAATCACCATTTGTTTAATTTCTGTTTGATTGTTATGAATTTTAAAAATAATTTTATTTTTTCTGACTATATCTACGATTATTCAGTGGTGACTTTTTAAAATATTGTCTTAAATATTCAGTTAGGCCCCTCGGATAATAAATCCCTGATGTAGGATTTATTGTTTCTTTTTATTAAACAATTAAATCTTAATATTGATTTTATGAAAAAACCTCCACACATTTATCAGGGATAATTAGATTCATATATTCACAAAACGATGTTTTATCATATTCCTGAAATAAATATACTGTAGGATTTAATGTAATTTTCTCGAACAAGTTAAAGTTTAGCTCCCGGACTACTGGGCGCCAAATTAGGAGGGGCACCAAACAAGTCAAAATTTTTGATTTCCTTGTGCATAATTTATACATAAATGAATCAAAAATATTTATTGTAAATATGTATAGAGGGGACGCGAAATCGGCCAAGATTTTTGATCGCCTTTTGCATTACCTATTTGTACATTAAAAAAATGTAAATTCATAAAATTCTAGATTGGTACTTTTCCCGGGCGTCTAAGCGGGGCGCCAAATTAGCAATTTATTTTGATTTCCTTTTGCATAGCTTACACATAAAGAAAATCTTCATGCGTAAATTAAATAATGCTAGATTGGTACATTTTCCCTGGGCGCCAAATTACAGCCTGGCAAAAAAGAGTAGAAATTAAAAAGTGGCAACATTGTAGTGTCGTCCCGTTTTCTCACGCATATTGATTTGAAAGGAACGACACTACGATGTTGCTACTTTTTAATTTCTACTCTTTTTTGCCAAGCTGTAGGAGGGGCACCAAACAAGCCAACATTTTTGATTTCCTTGTGCATAATTTATACATAAATAAATCAAAAATATGTATGCGTAAACTATTAGAGGGGGCGTCAAATCGGCCAAGATTTTTTATTTCTTTTTGCATAAATGATACATTAAAAAAATGCTAGAAGTATGGCAATTTACATTTTCCCCGGGTGTCAAATTACGCAGGGCGCCAAATCAGCAATGTATTTTGATTTCCTTGTGCATAATTTACACACAAAGAAAATCATTATGTGTAAATTCAGAAAATACTAGTTTGGTATCTATATTTTCCCGGGGCGCCAAATTGTGGAGGGCTCCAAACCAACCAAAATTTTTGATTTCCTTATGTATCATTTACACATAAATAAATCAAAATTCTTAATGAGTAAATTCACAAAAAGCTAAAATGGAATTTTCTTAAACTCGCTTTCTATAGTTTTCACTTTTTTTATATTAACCATTTGGAGAATTTTTAAAACTAAAAGTATGGAAACAAGTTTATATCCTGTGCTGCATGTAGTACTTATTACTCTTATTAGCATCGATAAAATTGGAAATGTACCTATTCAGTTCGAACACAGTTGCATTTATTTTGTTTCGCATTTTTTTTAATAAACTAAAATTTTCCTAGTAGGTAGGGCCTTTCCTGTCTAGTA
This sequence comes from Thaumatotibia leucotreta, assembly GCA_025490895.1. Lineage (NCBI taxonomy): Eukaryota > Metazoa > Arthropoda > Insecta > Lepidoptera > Tortricidae > Thaumatotibia > Thaumatotibia leucotreta. The sequence continues at coordinate 13,687 of JALPQI010019896.1, read as the reverse complement.
GGTTAAATTTTGGATAGATTGCGGTATCCTAAAAGTGACCCTTTTTAGGGTTCCTACCTAAACTAGGAACCCTTTTAGTTTCGGCAGGTCAGACTAGACCGGCAGTACTAGAAAGTTGCAATTTGGTAAAAGTACATATACATATTAATTACGCCGAGAAAATAATATAATAAAATATAGAACAATAGTAAATCACAAGGGATCAAAATGATATATTTTCACGCCCGGATGAAGCGATGGATTCCACAATAGAATCCAAAACGTAGTGAGGCATTCTAAACTGGAATCCTGAGCGAAATGAGGGATTCAAGCGAACAAATTAAAGCACGACCGAAGGGAGTGCTTTAAATCGACACGAGTTACGAATTTGGTTTTCGCACGTGTACCTATACTGGGACGACGTTTTTCAGTACATTTGGTCCTCCGAAGACCTGACGTAAAATGAACCACTTCTCGCACTAGCGCGTAACAATCACCCGAGTTAAAAAGAAGTTTTTACACATGTACCGAACGACTTTTTTCGTAACAAGTGCTTTAAAAACGCACGGCGATTTTTTTTACGCACGCGAAGCAAAGTTTACTTTTCCGCACTAGTTAGGTAAAAATATTTTTCCCCCTACACGTAAAGTGGCGATGGATTTACTGCTAGCAATGTCGATATTAGGTGTTAACTTTGGAAAACGAGAGAGGGGGGGCGCAAATTTGGCGCTTGCCCCGGGTGCCATTAACTCTAGCTACGCCCCTGATTTTGTATTTTGTGGTGAATATCTTTTATTAATACATCTTTTATTTGATGTTTTTATAGCTGCTACTAACAGTAGTAGAAATAAAACAATTATTAAAGAAAACTCTATGACTGCTCTACTTTAGACCACCAGAATCTCAGTTCAGTTAGTAGTTAACGAAATCAAAGTCCAGTGAGATCGGCCAAAAGAGTCCCAATAAGAGCGTCTCAAAGTCCGGTAACGAAGTAAAAATGATTGAAATAAAACTATGAAAACAGATAAACTCGCGTATATTAACTAATTTTAACTTCATTCCGACGTTTCGAACACTTTACAGGGTTCGTGGTCTGCGGAGTCATCTAATTAATACGTAAATAATACGTGAATATACGTGAGTTTATCCGTTTTCATAGTTTTATTTCATGAGTAATCCTCGCGGTAACCGAAAAATATTAAAAATGATTGATTAAACCAATCATTTAACTACGAGTGTGAAATTAACAACTGGAAAATCATTATTAAAGGCACACATTTTTTTTTTATTAGAATATAATACTAACTACATACATTTTTTATGATAGTATCGTAAAACCACATTGGTTTGTCTCGATACCTCATATGACAAAATTAGCTATTGTGCAAAAATACCCTTAAAACCATGTTCGATAAGTAAAATTTTTATCAATATCAAACTGAAAGTAAACAAAATAACTATAAAATTGTAAATTTTTGAACAAAAATTTTACTTTTCGTATTAAATGTCGGGCTTAGAAGTTATGTCCACACTAAGATAACGTACCGAAGTCCCGCGAAATGGCACTACCTAATCCGATCACTGCATATAATAGATACTTAAATACATAGACAGCCATGACCAAGTAACAAATATTTGTAATAAATAAATACACAAATAATGCCCTGGCCAGGATTCGAACCCGGAACCTCCAGCATCATAGGCAGGGTCACTACCAACTAGGCTATGGAGGCTGATGATACATCACTACATAGTATAAAATAAAGTCACTTTTTCTGTCCCTATGTCCCTTTGTATGCTTAAATCTTTAAAACTATGCAACGGATTTTGATGAGATGTTTTTTAATAGGTAGAGTAATACAAGAGGAAGGTTTTTATGTAGGTATAGTACCCGTGCGAAGCCGGGGCGGGTCGCTAGTATAAAATATAACTAATTTTGTACTGTTAGTAAGTTATCATTTACTTACTTCCACACCCATCAGGTGTAAAAAATGATCCTCCAGCCCATCGTTGATGCTGTACAAGTTGGTGTTGGTAACCAAACACACACGGCAAGCCCTCAAGTCTTCGGAAACCAATTCGACTTCTTGTTTTGTTGCCATTGGCACTTAATTCTATTTAAAATAGTCCGCAATCAACTACTGACCATTGTTTTACAATTATAGCTAAAATGAAGAAAAATATAGGTTCAGCAGTAAAAATACTACTTAAACCAAACAGAATTATTATTAAGTACAGTTTTAACTACTCTGCAGTTTTGTTGTTGATAAGTTAACGAGATTTTTTTCACGAAGTATATTGGTATATTTGTATTTTATTTAATTACAGTCTTGCCTTTTTGAACATAACACCGTTTTAATAAATATTTCAACACAATCTATCGAGTCTGCAACACATAAACGAATTAAATGATTGATAATTAATATTCAAAATAGAATTGCACCCCTGCATCATAGATGCATTGGAACTGTCAATCAATCAAGTGTCATTAGTGTCAAGTGCCAATGTCAAACTTTTATTTTTTCTTCATTTATACATGTTGAGAGGAAAGCCCTTAATCATTCCGCCAATCTCAAGCTTGAAGAAACAAACTATTTTGTGTGATACGTCACCAACCTTTGTCAGGCTACGTTTACGCTACCTAGAATGTCCATCTTCTTTATTTTTGTCTCATTCAGAATTTGCATAAGTGGTAGGAATTAGAAACTTAACATAGCAACACTGTCTTAACTGTCGAAGTGAAATGTGCAGAATAACATTCAGAGACCTCCACATATTTTAAACGCAATTATTGAGTACACCTTACTTCTGCCACTTTTGCTCTCTTTTATACTAAAGAATGTAAAATTAGCTAAGCTTATAGTTTACGTTCGTCATACATAGTGTTCGGTTTTAATCGAGGGGCCGCGCCAAGTGTGCAACTAAGAGGGATGGATATATAGTGAGCGTTGTTGCCATGCGAGAAAAATTACCCCATCATTGACCCTATTATATGAAACAATATTAAAATGTAATATCAAATATGTTTATTTAAGTGGAGTTTTAGTTTCTTAGTGTACCTTATTTAATTTAATTTACGAAATAGTATTTCAAACTGTCATAGATACGTGGCGTTTTTCAAGCAAAATATACATCTTTGCCGAATATCAATTAGATTGCATTTTAACGTATACCAACCGACAGTAGAATCCAAAAAAAGAATGTATGCAAATATGGCTGACATTCCATAGCATCTGACGTGTTTGAAACATATCGTGAAATACGTTCGCAGATATAATTTTAGGTTACCACTATAAATATCAATATTTTTTACTAAAAATGTATGTGAACTCTTTCAAGTTCGGAATAAAACTACGATTGTGTTTTAAAAGTGTTTTATTATGGAATAATGCAAGTTATTAGGATTGTTTACATTTTTTTGGATTCTACTGACGAATGGTGTAAACGGTTTGCGGACAGCTCATATTGACTAGTAAAGATGCATTATTTACTTAAAAATAATACATTTTTTTTACTTTTAGGTATACACTATCTTCTACCATCCCCGACTCTCAATTTCAACTCGTCAATAATAATATATTTAGTAACTTATCGACATTAAATTAAAATATATATACATATATATGTCGGCGCGGGGCAGTTATTCGCTTCAATTTAAGATCAAAATGAAACAATCGATTGCCAAAAATAAGTCCAAGTTTAAGTTACTGAGGCCCGCGCAAGGTGACACGCATTCCTAGTCCAATGTTTACATTAACAGCATTAGCGGTTTGGTACAGAGGGTCTCTTTGTTCCTTGAAACGGGGCAGTTGTTATAAATACTGCTGAACGTAGCCGTGGGTCTGGGCATTGAATGAAATTTGATATGATGTGATATTGGTTCTTTGTTCTGAGCAGGCAGCGGAACTTTGGTGCCGATGACATCATTATGACGCAAATTAATTGAGATATAGGATGTTCTTATAAATTATACACAACATAACTATTAACTTTTTTCACGTTTTGACAGATGCAACAGTTGTCACTAGCTCGCCGAGTTAATAGCAATGTCAAACTTTATATTCAATCTGACTCAAATAAACTAAGGAAGGTTTCGACTTGCGTGATTCGATGCATATAACAGTCGTTAGCGTTGAATCTGCGGTGCCGATATATATCTATACGCCGTAGGCGAAAAAAAATTGTGACAAGGAATGGTTTTTATCCTCTTTAATATTATTTTTCAAATCCAACATTTTACAGTATTTGAAGATAAAAATGAATTTACAAGAAAAGGAAAAACAACAAACTAAATATCATTTACGGAACAGAACATCTAAAATTCAAACATTAATATGTTCTTTATTTACATATATACATTTCACACGCACATTCAGGACAATATAAATCTCGAATCTCCCGCCAGTTACACAGGTACATATTGTTGCTGTTCTGTTCATAATCATAATCATTATACCCGCACTTGGAGCAAATACTATTGAAGGTCAACCAGTTTTCATTTAAGTTGATTTCTTCTGATGGTAACGATTTTAAAAATAGTTCTTTGTGTAATACTTTTGGCAAGTTCAAATCGTATATCCATCCACGAAAATTTAGCATCTAGAACAATAAATATCATTCAATAAATTGTCAGAATGACCTAATACAACAATGTATTTATATGATATGTATATATTATAAGAATTACTTACTTTATCTGCAAAATCGTATTCATCCTTCTCATCTAAGTACTGAAGAAGATTTCGATTTAATATTTTGGCAATACTCTCCATTGTAATGTCTCGTAATGATTTTGGAACCGACTGATTATTACCCATCCTGAATGACCAGTGACAATTTTATAACAGTGACAATTTTATTATTTATTGCTTTTAAATTATGAAATTTCTTTTCTATAGACAACTGCCATTGACTTTAAGCTTAGGTAGAAAGAGGTTTGTAAAGGTAACTCGTCATTGATTATATTTCAATTCGAAATTGATAATCAATATTTGCTCTAAACTACTAGGAGTCATGTTACACCGCGTGCTGGTAAAAATCCACTTCAAAATTGAAAATGATCTTTCCACTTCTACTGAAGTAATGGGAGCATATTTGAAAAAAACGCCACAAGTTCATTTTTTCTGAGAACTCATACAGACAAATTTCCTTTTGGTCGTTTAAGTCAGCCATATTTTTCATGATTTGTAGTCCTTTGTTTTTGTGTATTATTGTTTTATGTTTCTGATATATATTTTTTCCTTTAGAATGTAGCCTAATCTTGGACAATTTTGCCGTGACAGTTTTAATCACACGCAATGACTCATTTAAAGTCAGTTTTGAGTTTTGAATTTGATTAGTAGAATCAACCAATACATTGCAGTTTTCTGCTATGAAACATATGTTTTCTCTCACGTTCGGTTTGCAAAGAGCTAATTTTGCTCTTGTTACTTTGGCTGCATTTCGTTCGTTTAGTGCGTTAATAACATTTGTGATTTCCGAAAAGTATGTCCTGTAGTATAAACAGGCCTGAATCCACGTGTTCCATCTCGTTATATTGGGTCGTGGTGGTAGTGGCATTTCAGGGTAAAGCTGTTTTAATACTCTCACTCTTGAGGGTGATTTTAAGAATACCATTTTTATACTTGATATTAATTCATTCACATCATTGTATAAACCTCGAATTGTCTCAGATACACGATTAAATCCGTGGGCAACACACGTTACATGGGTCATATTAGGAAAAATGCCGTTTAGTGTGCGACCTGCTTTTAGCATATACCCAGCTCCATCAGTGAGGAATAAGGCCACTCTGTCATGATAATTAACACCTTCGAATAGTTTGTTCAGCGAGTTCACAACTAAATCACTAATTGTGACGTTATTCGTTCGGTCCAAAACTTTACAAGCGATAATATGCGGCCTGCTCGCGTTATTTTCCTTTAGAGCTCCCACGATTACATTGGCAACGTTTTGCTGTAATCTATCTTGCGTCTCATCCACACTTACATAAATATAGGAGTTACCTATATCTTGGCGTATGGAAGCGTAAGCCTTTTGAAATGTTTTTGGCAAATAGTGCTTTCTTAAATTTGATTCTGATGGTATACTCACAGAATTTGCGTAATGACCGCTTATGCACTTTTGAAGAAAATCAGAAAAGTTTTTATTTTGCAATTGCTTCCATGGTATGTTTGAAGCTATCAGGAAATTGGTTAAATCCATATTAAAGTCTTGTTGTGTCTTTGTCGATCCTTCTCTTTCAATGTGTTTTTTAGTATTTAAATGTCTTTCTATGGTACTCGGTTTAGCTGTTATATTTTGCTGACAGCAGGAGCAAAACATTTTTTTATCTTTAACAACTAAGAAAGGAAATGTCTGCAAAAACGGCTGCATCGACTCCATGGCGACTGTGGTCAAGCGATATTAATAATTAGTTCTCACATTTCTAATACTATACCGTAACGATACTAACGATGTACAATATTGTTTTCGATAATTTTCTAATGACAATGACAAAGACAGTTATGTGATTATGTTTTTATAAGTACTGGCCGTCTCAAGTGTCAATAAAATACCCATGAACTAAAGAGGCCAATAAGTTGTTAGTGATTAATGATTATCTATCATCTAGATAAAAACACTCTGTGTACAACCGCTACGTCATGCGTCTGTCATCGGCACTAAAGTTCCGCTGCCTGGTTCTGAGTCTTGCTTAGAATGGCAAGAGAGCATTCATATTTGGGAGATGGTTGAGACGGGACGCGTACACTCCCGTGACCGTGCCGTGTGATACGTGTGAAGTTTAAGTACCTACATGCCAATAGACCCACGGATTCGTTTCCGTTTCTTGATAAGTTTGTAGTGTAGAATCTCTGATTGACTTGGTGTGATTTCGTTGTGTTAGTGTGCGATATTTCATTAGTAACATTTGGCCGCGATTTAGTAACATTTGCTTTTCCTAAAATGTTACTCGTATTGCGATAGTGATTACATTGTATTAAGCATTACGAACATAGTGTTGGACTTGTATGCGTGATTTGCCCACTCCCTACGCCCACCAAGGAGCCAATGTATCTGGACACCTAGATGTCATTACAGATCTAGCTGCTCCGACGTCAGAAGTGGGATCTGATGAATGGAAACCCGGAATATTGAGAAAATCGCTAAAAATAAAAAAAAAACGGCTGACCGGAGGTCGTTGTTACAGTTCGTTAAATTTGTATCTACTGTACTGTTGTAAGTACTAAGCTCATAAGCGTGAGTGTTTATATTTCCGGGATCAATTCCATAAAGAAATATGAGAGAGATAGTAGCTTCCTGGATTCCGCGACCTGATGGTTACCGCGCATCAATAAAACGGCGGTGATGTAATCCGGACTGCAGAGTAAGCAGTACATACAATTTATGTGGTGCAGATAATTTGGATGACAACTTATTTATCAGGTGTGTTGCTTTCATTTTGATTGGATTGTTCGATGTATTGGCGAAATTGTTTTGGAAACAGTTTTCTTAACATTTTTCTTTACCTTGATGTGTAAGGCGCATTCTATGCGTTATAACATGAATGATGCACCTTAATACAAAAATAAATTTAGTTATTTGATTTGCTGTTTTGCCAAACATTTTGTGGTGCATTAGAATTACCACACATTTATTTCCTGCTATAGTGTATACTATAGTTTACCGAGAATATTTTGTTACTGGAGCATGAACTGACTGGGAGAGTCATGTTACATTTTTCTTACTCTGGTATTGTAGTCCTAGTACTGCATGAGTGTATCTATAGAGATAAAGATTTCTTTTATTTTGTTAATATTGATGTAATTGTTTGCCAGACTGTAACACTTTACCACATGGAATACAATAAAAAGTCAGACATAGTTTAAATAATCAGTCAGGGTACGCTATTTCAAGTGGATTATTTAAGTGGTATTGAGTGGTAACTAAGAATAAAGTTAGCGGTCAAAATCTTGGAGACACTTGAGAAATGTGTTGCGTTTTTATGTTGTTTGATCATAAATTAAAAACGAACGAGTTTCCGTGAGACTAATAGATTTTTTTTTAGTGAAACAGGTATAGTTCCACCTGTGGCTTCTTACTGTGATTTGTAATTGTTGCAATCATTTTATTTTTATGTTGTTTTTAGATTGGATATTATGGCATTACGAATAATTGTTATTTGCAGTATTCTTCTAAAGCAGGACAAATAAAATGTTGGTATTGATATTGGTTTTAGACCATATGAAATAATGAAAATTTGCGTCTCCATTATTGATCATTATTGAACTAAATGGATCAATACTACCTACTATGAACTGAAATTCATTAATTAATGAGATTTTTACACAGAAATGATCATCAAATAATAATGCCTGGTTTGCAATTGAAGAAGCAATGGCTACGTTTATTAATTTTTTTTATGAATCAGTATTACGAAATGGAACTGTGTCCCAATGTAATGATAAGAACAATAAACTTGTAAAATCTTACTGGGTCTCAGGAGTTTATCACGATTTGTGATTGGATTGTGCTGTTGTGGTTTGTACCAGCTTTGGTACTTGCTGAATTGCTTAGTGAGTCATCATAAAAATATTTGCAAGAGTTGTTTTGTCAGTCTCAATACTCAGGTGGCGACAGAGTCAGCAAGTTTTTGTGTGAAATAGCGACAGAGTCGGCCAGCCTGTAGTTTGATGACTATGATGGAAACGTGATTTTGATCTGAACTAAAATTAAAATAATTTGGTAATATTGTGTTTGATTTGAAATACAATATTGAATAAATGAAGCAGATCACTTTAATAGTACACGCATTTGTGTGTTTTGAGTGTAACGGGATATTATGGAAAGCTTAATTGTTGGGTCAATGCATTTCTAAAGACCCTGTGGTGTCTACGTCCTGATTTAGCAACGAAGATATATTATGTTGTGTTACCATAATTACGTGGTAAGAATTGACTAAATGGATTATCTATAGTAATAATGAATTCATGGATTAAGTCATAAAAATAAAAAAAGCTCACTGACATGAAGTGGCAGCTTTCAGACATGTACCGAAGGTACTTTGATGTTGTGTCGTTTTCGGCCTGTTCATTTTAATATTCTAGATACTCATTCAGTATTAAATAAGAAGCAAAGGTGTTGATGATGACAACCAAAGATTGGATGATACTAGTATGTGGAATGCTAAAATAGTGATGATTTTTTTTTATTCAATGGATAGCAACTGAGTTATATCAGTATGTTGATTAATTAGTCTTGTATTGCTTTACTATAAAGCAGAAATTAAAGACAAATGTAATGTCATTGGACATTGTGACAAAATGAAATTAAAACAAAATGTTGCTACTATTCGTGTGAAATGAAAACTTTATTTGTGGATGATATAAAATAGACTCATTTGAACATGATACAGTTCATAGTTAGAGCTGAACTGAATGTAGCTTACTAAAAGTTGTACACGATTTACATAGGTGGTTGATCTAACACCTACGGTTCATAAGTTGAAAGTCGTTTCGCAATCGTATTACTTATTCAGATTGTTGATGATGATTGTTTTTATCAAAGACGAGAAAAAGTATGTAATTTTGAATATTTTCGTGAAACATCATACTCTAGTGCAACGGTTGAAATACTTGAATGAGCTAGATATTATCAGAATTCTATTAACACCTTCATTTTGTTATTGAATGTTCGACGATATACAGAAATGGTCAATTGCTAAATGCAATTGCTTTCTTTATTTATTCATGTCATCGTAACTGCTAAATACTGTTCCAGAGCTTCATCAAGCAATTATTTTCATTATCCTCCATCGATGAACTTAACAGATTTTGGTTACTAGTACTATTATTGCATTTTGCTGGAATGTGATATTAGAATATTGGACTCTGTAATGCATTTTTGCCAAGAGTTGTCTCTAATGGAAAGTATTGTTTCGAATTATTTATTTTCAAGTGTGAGTGAAAATCTAAAATGTGACTGCGTAAGTACTGTAAATGTACTGTATTTCAAGTAAACCGTTTAGACTGTTGTCTGAAGAATAATGTGCTAAATGTTAAAATCATCGCTACATATGGAAGCTTGACTGTTTCCTAACTATACTATTAAAGCAAGCTTCTTAAATGTGAAAATCGACACCGAACGTAGTTTGAACTGCTCGAAAGTTCTCGTAGAAGAATATTATGATCCAGTGCTATCGAAGCCTAGAACTGCTTTTGAATTTTATTCAATACAATGATTACAGTAATAGCAATTGTACGCTGTTGGCTTACAAAGATAGTATTTGTAAGAAGTATTAAATTAAAATAAAGTTCACGTGATTGTGTTGAAAATAATGTTTGCGTCCACTTTCTATAGTTTGACAATATTAGCGCTTGACAATATTGGGTGATGAATACGCTAAAATCCAAGATTATTGTTATAGCTAGCAATAAAGAGAAAACGTTTAAAGATAACGCATTTGTTTGATTTCAATAGTAACTCGTACATTATTTTTACACGTATAAAGCGTCAAAGACATATACTCAGAAAATATGTTTTAAAACAGATAATAATCGATTTATTTCTCCTATAGTAATGCTCATGTGGATAAAGAGCTGATTATTAACAAAGAAGAAAGTTTTAAATTTACATTCCAAGGAATAACTATCATGAAAGAAATCAAACTGAGTCAGTCTCGAAGTTTCGGAGTCTTTTTATAACTGATTTGATCAACAAGGATATCATTTTAAGGTTATTATTGTTGCCAAGCAATTTATTAGTATGCAAGAGATGCTATTTTATTTTATTTATTTATTTATTTTATATTCCAATAAGTTTCACAGCATAACAGTAAAAACCAAATCACTGTGAACTAAAAATTTACAAAACAAATAATAGGTACTTAAAAACTATTTCAATTTGGGCGACGACGTAACGACGTGGCTCCGTTGCGTTGTCTGATCTGACGTAGGATTCGGCAGATTGCCCCTGAACTGCCGAAACACGACGCCCTTCGGCCAGAAGTCGGCACTCGCGATGGTGTCCTGCAGCGGGCGCGGCACGCGCACCACAAACGAGCTGAAGTGCACATAATGGCGCGACCGCAGCTGCTGCACCCTCAGCGCTATGTGCAGCATGAGAAGACAAACGGTCACGTTCCCATACAATTGAAGTGAATGTGTTCATTTGATGATGAAACAGCGGAGCAGTCAGGATCAGCCCTGTCGGCGAGGTGTAATTGATACACATAGTTGCCGAGATTTCGATAAAACACATGGTTGTTAATGTGATATGTCTAAGCTTCTAACCTTCGTGATAGATCAGCAGTTTTAATGACTGTTTGACTGACTGACTTATTTTTAACTACTACTAAATTTGAACATGACAGAATAAAAAGACCATGCTATTTTGAGTTGTTCTTAACTGATCAAATGACTATGACAAAACGAGAATAATTGAATATTTGACTTTACCCAATGTGGTGCTGCTGAAGCATATGGCTGGCATGGTGTTTCTTTGAAACAAGTGGCTGGCATGGTTTATTGCAACGTGAACTAACTGACTTGATTGCTAGCCGTAGGTCACATTCCAAACCCAGTTTAGCTGGTACGGAGACTGCGCGGTGTGGTAATAAGTGCGGTGTGGTTACGTTTGCGTTATGGTCTATGATGTATGACCTGGTACTGATTGGTACTGACTGTGAACGAATTTCAGTAAATTGGTTTTGGGCTGTTTCCGATCTGTGTTTTATGAAAATGCTATTTTATCAATGTTTACGTCTTGTTGATAAAATGTGGAAAGAAATATGGGAACTTAACGTCCAGTCTCTATTATACTCTGGTGGCAGGATAGCCGAGCAGATTGATTGATTGTAATTATGTTTCTTTAGAGAGCCTCTTTGTAGTTTTTGGGCACACGAGGGCGTGTGACAGTCAGGATCGCCGTGTCGGCGCGGGGCAGTTATTCGCTTCAATTTAAGATCAAAATGAAACAATCGATTGCCAAAAATAAGTCCAAGTTTAAGTTACTGAGGCCCGCGCAAGGTGACACGCATTCCTAGTCCAATGTTTACATTAACAGCATTAGCGGTTTGGTACAGAGGGTCTCTTTGTTCCTTGAAACGGGGCAGTTGTTATAAATACTGCTGAACGTAGCCGTGGGTCTGGGCATTGAATGAAATTTGATATGATGTGATATTGGTTCTTTGTACTGAGTCTTGCTTAGAATGGCAAGAGAGCATTCATATTTGGGAGATGGTTGAGACGGGACGCGTACACTCCCGTGACCGTGCCGTGTGATACGTGTGAAGTTTAAGTACCTACATGCCAATAGACCCACGGATTCGTTTCCGTTTCTTGATAAGTTTGTAGTGTAGAATCTCTGATTGACTTGGTGTGATTTCTTTGTGTTAGTGTGCGATATTTCATTAGTAACATTTGGCCGTGATTTAGTAACATTTGCTTTTCCTAAAATGTTACTCGTATTGCGATAGTGATTACATTGTATTAAGCATTACGAACATAGTGTTGAACTTGTATGCGTGATTTGCCCACTCCCTACGCCCACCAAGGAGCCAATGTATCTGGACACCTAGATGTCATTACAGATCTAGCTGCTCCGACATATATATCATCATCGATTTCATTAGAAGAATGAAAAATTACATGTACCTACTTACCACAAACAACATAGTACATAAACCCTCGATTACCCAAACTAGTTTGGGCAAACTTATTCGGATAATTTAAATAGGATAAGGTAAAATAAAACGACAACGTATATACAAATAACATTTAATTTACTCATAAATAATTAGAATTCTATGGAAAGAAAAATCTGCAAGTGCACCATCGGGCCAAACCACCATTTATACATTATAATAATTTTACGAACGTGGGCAACTATCATTCTGAAATTACCCCAAAATTTTGGGTAATATACCCTCCTTGCCCTGGCATCCCTCGAACAATAACAAAGTCACTGAATTATTTCCCTTTTCAGAGTTAATTATGGCCCAAATGCTTTCTAATGACTAGTATTTTTATCAGTTTACATTTTAAAATGGTTTGCTAACAGTTTCATTTAGAATTAGACTGAAAAACACTATATTTACCTGCGAAAGGTTATGTCAGCAATTTTTCGCTCGTTTCTAGTTTTACAGCCTAGTACTTCGCATCGCACCATATCTAGAAGATAAACACAGATGAAATTGTTCAAAATAAGCCTTGGGATAAGTTGTTTGTGTCCACTTTCACATTGAAAACATTTAATTTCACTCCCACCAGACGTAAGTGACGTATTCAACGCATTTGTCTGGCACATAGATGCTAAGTGCCACACAAAAAATAGTGGCACAGTGATAAAGACGGACGATTATTGTTCCTTTTCACTTCCACTAGTTAAAAGTTTAATAAGACCATCCCTTTCGTTCTTGCTATTATTATTACGTTGTCAAATCCATATTAATCCTACATTCATGGTTTTAATACATTTTACATCATTTTTCTTACTTTTATACGTATCTGTCAAATAAACTTCAATATGATTTCTGAACGTCCTCGAACATCAGGGCTGCCAGATCGTATAATTGGATGCAATTTTTGTATAATTTGACTGCTCTATGTATACTGAATTCGCTTGTATAATTGGATACATAAAGAGAATTTTATAAATTTCGTACTACTATCTCGGTCACTCCATGGAAAAACTTTTTTTTGTATAATTTTATTGGATTTTGTATAATTTC
>JALPQI010019895.1:0-18208 GCA_025490895.1 Thaumatotibia leucotreta | reverse complement strand
CATCTTATTAAATAAATAAGCTACTCTATAAAAGAAGCTTCATACTATTCTAACTTCTTAGGGTTCCGTAGTAAACTAGGAACCCTTATAGTTTCGCTCTGTCCGTCTGTCCGTCTGTCTGTCCGCAGCATATCTCAGTGGCCATTTATATTAGAAATCTGCAATTTGGTACAGATATACATATTAATCATGCCGTAGTAGTGGTAGAAAAAATTAGAAAAAACATTTTTTATGGGGTATTTTCCCCAACTGGTGATGTGTGAATGATTTTTTTATTTGCTGTAATCCTATAGTGTGAAATATCGTTGAATAGGTCTTTGAAAAAGTAATAAGGGTCTTCAACCAAAATATTTTTCTAAAGTCAATCTTTTCGGAGATATCCGAAGAACTACGGAACCCAAGCATGGCCCGACATGCTATTGGCTGGTGTTTTATTACCTCAGGGGCTGCTAATGCTATTGATATGATGACGTCTTTTTAAATAAATAAGCTACTCTATAAAAGAGGTTTCATACTATTCTAACTTCTTAAGGTTCCGTAGTAAACTAGGAACCCTTATAGTTTCGCTCTGTCCGTCTGTCCGTCTGTCTGTCCGCAGCATATCTCAGTGGCCATTTATATTAGAAATCTGCAATTTGGTACAGATATACATATTAATCATGCCGTGGTAGCGGTAGAAAAAAATAGAAAAAACATTTTTTATGGGGTAACTCCCCAACTGGTGAAGTGTGAATGATTTTTTATTTGCTGTAGTCCTAGTGTGGAATATCGTTGAATAGGTCTTTGAAAAAAATAAGGGTCTTCAAACAAAGTTTTTTTCTAAAGCCAATATTTTCAGAGACATCCGCAAAACTACGGAACATGGCCCGACATGCTTTTGGCCGGTTTTTTATTACCTCCGGGGCTGCTAATATACCTACAGGTTGATATAAAGTGAAAAAAAGGAATTTCCTTGTAGCGGCTACGTCACTAGTTTCTAATACCCTAAGGGCCCGGCCACATGACCACGGTGCGGCGTCGTAAACATAAAACGGCACCGCATCGGGGTATTGCACGTTATCGCACCGTGCGAAAATACGACGTGGCGTCGTACAGTTTAACGGTGCTGCACCGGGCAAACACACGTTGTCGCGCCGCGCGCCGGCGCCTGCACATTAACGTTGCGATACCGTGTTGAGTAGATGCATCTAAGTTTTGTCTTTTCTTTGCTCGTGTTGTTTTCAAACCCTGGAAAAATGACTTGGCGGACCTCCTTCCACGCTCTAGTATTTAAAAACGTATCTTTGTAATCGTCAATTGTTTTGTCGCAGAGGACTGAACGTTTTTCTACCAAAGAAATCAACTTATCGGCATCTACACAGTGGAATTTAATCGGTGAACAGGAACCCATTTTTCTAATTCAGTAATCGATGGCGGTCACGTTTATGTAGTACTTAAGTGGAACAAAGTTTTTATTGGCATAATTTTTTTTATGTTGAAATTAAAATTTATTGTCACCCTACTAATGGTTTAGTCTGAAAAGTTGAATACCTCTTTTCAAACTATCAGCCATAGAAACTTAAAACATAAATGAGCAATAACCACTCACATGCTTTAATTTTTGCGATAGACTCTATTCCTATGTAAAATAAGAGCGATGCATGGCTGATAGTTTGAAAAGAGGTATTAAACTTTTCAGACTAAACCATTAGTAGGGTGACAATAAATTTTAATTAAAGTTTAATTTCAACATAAGTTATGCTAAAAAAAAACTTGGTTCCGCTTAAGTACTACATAAACGTGACCGCCATCGATTACTGAATTAGAAAAATGGGTTCCTGTTCACCGATTAAATTCCACCGTGTATATCCTCAACCATCTTTGAAAAAAGTGTAATTACTAGTGATCGTTATCAACGTGCACTTTCCGTGGCAATGACTACGGTTGACAGAAAAAGTAACAAATATGAAAATGCTATTTTGTTCTATTCCTTGTACCCTAAAAAAAAGTACCTACCTACTCTTGTTAGGGCACATACAAACTTTATCCTACTTTATTAAATAAAAATTTTAATGTCATTAATTTATGACCAGAGATCGAATTTCGATCGAATTTAATCAAAATGAATATTCTAGTAACTATTTCAAGTGGAGTAAGATCAGTGTTATACAGGGTGGGAATGAGTATTCGGACAGACTTTACCAATACATTTTTGATTTCAAAAGAAGTAAAAAATATTATTATTATTATATATTATTTTAATCACTTATTCAAATTACACTGATTGGCTGTCAAACGTTCACGTCAAATTGAAAAATCCATTATACGGAGTGGTTAGTGAGTAACCCGACAAACTTGAAAGGTGTATTCCTGACCAAATTTTGAGACTTTAATGTCATATGAACTTTTCTGGAGTCAGCTTAATTTAAGAGATAATGACAGTCATGTTCAAAAAAAAATATTTTCATAATAACTCACTGATAAATGCCTGCACGATTAAAATTCTTACGCTAATAGTTTTTATCTTGACATACTTACTGACGAAAGTTTGAGAAAATGACAAAAAGTATCAGAAAATTTTAACCTAAGAAAAAAATATATATATATAAAATAAATTCTTACCTTACAATTTATTATTAATCATGTATAAAAAAATTAAAAAATTTACAAAAAAAAATTAAAATATCAAACTTTTTTGACCGAAAATGACATAATATACACGGTGCCTCGCGAGGAAACCACATAATTTTAACTATGCATTCTAGACATCAAAATAAACAAAAAATATTATGAGACCAAATGTCAAATTCCACAAAAAAAAAAACTGTTTATCATATCAACAATTTGTTAAAACTAATTTTTTAAATGTTTCTCTTTAGGGACAGGTTTTTTCGTCAAGTCTATTCTTATTTTTTGTTTGTCAGGCAAAAGGTGTGGTAATATTAGAACACATTGTGGCAGCATTGTAATCAAAAAGAAGTTTTATGACGAGTTACGTCGAAAAACTTTTTCCGAAAAAGGTTAATTATCTTTGGAACCAAGCCGAATCCAGGAAATTTTATATAACACTAAATACTCTAAATATGCTCAGGAATTCAGTATTAAAATTATGTGGTTTCCTCGCGAGGCACCGTGTATGTCTCATAACATTTTTGACTTCTTTTGACATCAAAAATGCATTGGTAAAGTCTGTCCGTATACTCATTTCCACCCTGTACTCCACTTGAAATAGTTACTAGAATATTCATTTTGATTAAAATAAAGACTTTGCAAAATGTCATTTATAGTACTGTTGTGTCATAAGTTAATGACATTATTTTTTTTCTTTAATAAAGTAGGATAAAGTTTGTATGTGTCCTAAGGAGAGTACTATTTTTTTTGAGGGTACGAGTTATAGAACAAAATAGCATTTTCATATTTGTTACTTTTTCTGTCAATCATAGCCATTGCCACGGAAAGTGCACGTTGATAACGATCACTAATAATTACACTTTTTCAAAGATGGTTGAGAATGTATAGATGCCGATTTGTTGATTTCTTTGGTAGAAGTACGTTCAGTCCTCTGGGACAAAACAATTGACGATTACAAAGGTGCATTTTGAAAAACTAGTGCGTGGAAGGACGTCTGCCAAGTCATTATCCACGGTTTGAAAACAACACATGCAAAGAAAAGACAAAACGCCTCGTCGTATTTCCGCACGGTGCGATAACGTGCAATACCCCGACGCCGCGCCTTTTTACGTTTACGACACCGCACCGTGGTCATGTGGCCGGGCCCTAACTGATATGTACTTTTTGGCTTTGTGCAATGGCTATGACACTCTGAATAACATCCATTTCTGTGAATATTAAGTTCTAAAGATGTGATCCACACAGGATTGATAAGATACCTCAAATATATAAATATGCAAGCATATTTATATCTTTTTTATTAATCCATGATTAATTTTTAATCAAAAAGTAAAAAGTAAGACTACTGATAAAGACTACGAAGCTTGTTAGCGGCACCTATTTACGATTGGCCATTTGTGCAATTTGTTATAAATGTTATGAATAACCCTCTGCCGCTGATGTGACGTCTAGTAGATACCAGTGCATTTCAATGTCGCCGTTACAATGTGGATAACAAGATTTAATCATATCACGTCACCAGACCAGTGGCAGTCGTCGTCGTCAGTGGCAGAAGGGTAACGAAGGCTGTCATGAACTGCTCCTTGGTGAACCGAGGGAATTACTGTTACAGAAACAGGATCGATTTTTTTTTTCAAGCCTGTAGGAGTGTCCCTCTGCTGGGCAAAGGCCTCTTCCTCAGATCTCCACAGCTCCCGGTTCGGTGCCAACTCTGGCCAATTGTTGGCGAAGGCGTCCAGGTCGTCCCGCCATCTCCGCCTGGGCCTGACTCGTCCCCGCCTAGTTTGCGGCATCCACTTGCTGGCTGTAATAGCCACCTTTCTGGATGCATGCGGTAGACGGTAGACGTGGCCGGCCCAATCCCACTTTAGCCTGGCAGACTTTCATTTGGACTTATGACTTTAGGTGAGTGACCATGTTTGAGTATCGTAGGTTAGGACGGGCAGGTTACACAAATGTCGACTAATTTGCGCTTCAGTGACATTGGAAGGTCGCCCTTCATTAGCTCTTTCATGGACCAGTAGCTCTTCCCGGCATTTTGAATACGGCGTTCAACTTCCTTGTCCTGCCTGTTGCTGAAAGAGACTAGCTGGCCCAAGTAGATATACTCATCGACATAATGTATCGTCTGCCCGTCTACCTCGACCCTACATTATACGTTACGTTACGAAATATTTTTTGCAAAGCAATAGTCAACATGTTTAACGTTCATAATATGAAATAAATAATTAAACATGACGACACCGCAGGAGGAGTTGGGGTTAATAGGTACGAATACCTACATTCAAATGAAAAGGATAGTTGTATGGCATACGGCAATTTTTTTCTATCAAAAGTTCACATCAAATGAAAACAAAAAATGATCTGCCTTTTGTTACTTAGCAAAAAAATAATTCTCGCATTGAATCCTTTCTATTGGTATGACAAACCTACAGGATATTTTTTTCTCGTGTAGCGGGTTCGATTCCCGGTTTAACCATGAAATAATTCAAAATGCAATTCAACTTGTTTTTTTTTAAATCGATAGATTTTTTTTAATTAAGGTACTTTTTCTCCGAAGTCACGATATTTTTTTTCCATACAATTGTTTTTCAAATAAAATCAAAACAATTTGAATGCTGTTTTATTCCGTTTATATAAAATGAAGTGTTCTTTCAGTATAATATACCTACTATCTATGTTATTTAAGGTACTTTCCCTCCATGTGGAATCGCCGTGGGACGCCCTGTATAATAGATCAGTACATATAGGCTGCTCGCGAGCATTGCTACATATTGCTACGTATTTCTAACCATATTTAGAATCTTTAATGTTACATGAAATGTCCTGGATTTGGCTTGGATTAGAGATAATCAACCCTTTTTCGAATAAGTTTAAGTTGTGATAATACTGATAATAAATACTCAAATATTTAATGCCCTCGCTGGGATTTGAACCCGGAACCTCCAGAATAATAGGCACATTCACTACTAAGTAGGCTACGGAGAAGGCTGACTAATAATATAACTTATCTGACTCTTTTATAATAGGAACCAGGAGTTGCCAGAGGAAGATCAAGAATTTATTATAGAGAAAGGTACTAGTCATGTAAATAATCCAATTACAGGGCGACGGATAATTAATGTAAAACATTTTCTGGATTAATTAGCTAAGATCAATGATCATGGCCCATAATTTGGATGTAATTTTTCTTATATGAAAATTACATCTGAAAACTGAAAGGACTGCATTCGACATTCAATTTTTTGTGTGAAATGTGCAAGAGAGATCTTAATGTCAGTTCTGATGAACGCTGGGATGATAGTATGGATGTAAACCATCAAGCTGTTTCAGCTCTGATGTCTATAGGATCAGGATTTACTCATTTAGAAGTGCTTACTTCTAAATTTAAAATGCTTGGCTTTACTCCTAAATTATATTTGGCAACTCAAAACACAGTTTGTGAGTGGTGAGAAAGAGTAGCAGCATATTGTATGGCCGATGCCGCCAAACAAAAACCAGACTGCAATATCTCAAGGAAATGTTAGTGCGGATGGAAAACCGATGATTGCTGTAATTATAGATGTATGTTGGTCTAAGAGGTCCTACCGTACAAATTATTATTATAAAGTTATAATGGCGGGACCAGACTGTTTGAATATAACTTAGAAATAGAAGAGGTACTATTTTTTCACAAAAGGTTTATTTATTATTTTATTATTATTTATTTATTTAATTATTTATTTATTTAATAAATACAAAAGACATTACAAAAAACCTATTTAAATCTTCGCCAAACTGCATAGCAGTTTGTAGGCGAAAAAGAAGAAACACTCTTTTTACATATTTTTAGTATCTAACCTAAATATTGCTATAATAACCTAAATATGCAGCATTAATATCTAAACAATTTTAAAAGGTTAAACTTCAAAATACGCGAGGCAACAACTAAACAGGTAAATCTTATTTAGGTAATTGTAGCAGGTTTTCCTGTTTGCGGCCACGACGGGAATAACAACAGCTGTCCGTCCGATAAGCGAAGAATGCACGCCGTTGCAAAAAGGCCTGTCTAGTTTTGCGCCGCGTATGCACCTACCACAACAG
Organism: Thaumatotibia leucotreta; assembly: GCA_025490895.1. Classification (NCBI taxonomy): domain Eukaryota; kingdom Metazoa; phylum Arthropoda; class Insecta; order Lepidoptera; family Tortricidae; genus Thaumatotibia; species Thaumatotibia leucotreta. The sequence continues at coordinate 11,515 of JALPQI010019895.1, read as the reverse complement.
AACAGATAACACTCAGCAGATGATATAACTGGGTCAAGAGCATGAATTAAGAGGAAAACTTAAGAGGAAAAATCTTTTAAGAAACTATCCATTAAACAATCTTTAACTTTTGACTTAAAATCATTTAAGTTTTTACACTCGTTTTCTGGTATTATTTTATTATAAATTCGAGGTATAAGGTACTTTCTTGTCCTTTGACCATAATAATTAACGGACTTTGGTTCTAAGTATAATTTGCGAGATGTTAGTCTAAAATTACGATTATAGGTTTTAGGTATTTTAAACATGGGACATCTATATTGTTCAGTAGTAAGCAGGTATTTAATTTTTTGATACACTGGTAATACTTTACACGTTTTAAATAACAGGTGGTAGTTTCCTTTACAGCGGTGTTTTACGCTCTTATCTACTATTGTTTTTAGAAGCCTAACTTGTAATTTATAAATTTTATTTAAATATGTTTGGAAAGTGCGGCCGTATGCAATGAGCCCATAGCTTAATACCGACTCTGCTAATGCGTGGTATAGGATGTACAAAATGCGTCTATTAAGTACTTTGTTTATGTTTTTGAATTTACATAATATGACTCTGAGCTTATTGCACACTTCCTCGACATGGAGTTTCCAATTAAAGTTAGGGTCAATCGTAAGCCCTAGGTACTTATACTTGCTAACAAATTCCAATGGTATACATGTACATGGGGTTTGTTGCCAGTGTAGGCATTCATATGTATGCCCGATGATTTGCACTCGTTGCTCAGGTAATTTCATTTTTGGAGAATGTATGAGCATACACTTCGTTTTAGCTACGTTAAGGATGATGCCATTGTCATGGGCCCACTTTAGGATGTTGTTGAAGTCGCTTTGCAGGTTTTGTTGAATAACTGACATATCCCTGTCGGCGCACACCAGGCACGTGTCGTCCGCGTACATGTACGTGGAGCAGTGCTCCACCACGTTACTCATGCTGTTCACGTGCATGATGTACCCGACAGGGCCGTACACAGATCCAGTTGGTACTCCATATACAATGTTTGCTTCGTTCCCTGTCTCTCCGTTCACCATGGTACGCAAGGTTCGATTTTTAAGATAACTACGGAACCATTGATTCATTGGACCACGAATTCCGCACTCCTGCATGGCATTTAACAGCAACTCATGATCCAATGTATCAAAAGCTTTTTTGAAATCTAGGAACAGTACAACCACGTACTTACGGCAATCCAGTTTTTCATTAATATCGTCAGTAAACTGTACTAAAGCAGAAGACGTACTTTTTCCTTTTCTAAAACCATGTTGAACAGGAGATATTATGTTATGGCTATCTAAAAATAAGTGGATGCGCTTAATTATGACCTTCTCAACTATCTTGTTAATGGCAGATAATATCGCTATCGGTCTATAGTTAGAGTACTCCATGTGGCTTCCTTGCTTATATATGGGTCGTATTATAGCCTTTTTTAATGCATCTGGGTAAACTCCCTTTTTAAGACAAATATTTACAAACTTTGCCAGCACTGGACTAATTTCTGTTTTTATGAATTTTAGATCTTGCACTCGGATACCGTCTATACCCGGGGCCTTCCGTGTATTTAATCGATCTATGGTTCTTTCTATCTCTTGAGCTGAAACTTTTTGAAATCTTATAGAAACGTCACTCTCATTTACGTAATCGGTACGATCCAAGAATTTTTGATCACAGTTGTGTTTAATTGAATTGATTTCAGTGGTAAAAATGTTGGCAAAGTTCGTACATATGTTTTTTACATTTTCCGTTTTTCCCAGATACTTCAAAATTACACTGTCCAAATTTTCTTTTGTATTGCCCAACCATCCATTTAAGGTTGCCCATATCTTTCTATAATCACCCTTACATTGTAAAATTTGTTTTTTTCTGTATTTATTTCTGACCATATTTATTAACTTATTTGTCCTATTTCTATGCTGAGTATATTCGAGTCTATAACACATATTTTTTGGGGTTGCCTTCCATTTTCTGAACAATTCATCCCTACGATTCATCATAGTTTTTAACCTATTAGTGACCCAAGCTTGCGTTTGACGTCCTTTTTGTGTTATGGTAACTTTACATGTATTGTAAATCTTATCAAACATATTATGTAACTGGTCATATAGCATCATGGGGCAGTCCGTCGCTAATAATTCGCTCCAGTTTATTTTGCACAACTCCGACCTTACGGCCTTATTACTTAACACGCAGAGTTTATTTTGGTTCGGCACATCGCGCACTGATTGACACGCACCGTCCGAAATATTAGCCCCCACTATGTAGTGATCCGAGATCTTACAGGTGAGCATGTGTGCAGTAGCGCGCTCCTGGCTGCGCACCCACACATGATCAATGCAGGACGTAGTTAATACTCCGGCGACCACTTCTTCTCTCGTACACTCACTGATAGCGCATTGCAGCCCGTGTCCACACAAGGTGTTTTTGTACCTCTCGACAATACTATTATTCTCCAATATATTTATGTTTGTATCCCCGATAACAACAACATCATGTTTAACGGGTATTTGCTTAAGTAATGCACTAAGCTCCTCAATAAAACCAACTTTATTGGTATTTGGTGGCCTGTACATAGCTACTACATGCACCTTTTTACGTTGGTTTCTAGCCTGGTTCGTTATATTGAATTGACAGTATAGAATCTCCATAGCAATAGTTTGTACTTTGATATTTTCCGCGCACAGTTGGGTTTTAGTGTACATAATCAGTCCACCTCCTCTTCTTTTTTCTCTTGTGTAATATATCATTTCGTATCCGTCTACCTTGTATAATGCAACCTCCGAGTGTTTAATGTTTATTTCGCTAAGAATTAAAATATCTATTTTGAATTCACATCTTTTCAATAGCACCAGTACTTCACAAAAATTCTTCCTGATCGATCTAATATTTAAATATATAATTTGTATTTCTTGTTCAGTTTTTTTTATATACTCCAACCACTTGTCCACTTTAGTAAATTTGTCATATTCTACGTCACTGACAATGCTTGATGTAGGATCGTTGAATTTTCTGAATGTAATGAAAACTGCCTAATGTGTTCACGCGCTTATCGCAATGCGCTGACGCTGCTACTCGCTAAGTTTATTTATGTCGGACTCAGAACGAATGTTTATTATTTTGGAGTCCTCAGTTTTCCTGGCTAAGATTTTAAGGTTTTGTACCCAGATATACTTAAATTGGCCTTTCAATAATGTCTTGGCATTCCAAAGTAATATTCTCATCTGTCTAGGGAGGCATTCGTTAATATATATACGGTTGATATTTCCATTATTTAGGATATCTGTATTGATTATTTGCGTCTTTCTCTTTGAGATCCACTCGTCCCTTGCTACCTTGTTGCACAGCTTGACAACAACGGGCCTGTGCTTACCGCTGTCTTTTTTCTCTCTCCCTACCCTCTTTGCGCTTTCAATACGATTGGGATCCAAATTCAGCTTTTTTGCAATTTCTTTTACAATTTTTGATGTACTCTCCTGTTGTAACTCTTCCAGGCCAATAATCTCTACATTTTTTTCTATTTCTTTAAGCTCAAGCTGTGATACCCTCTCTTCTAACGCTTCATTTACCTTCTGGAGGTAAATATTTCTATTTTCCAAAGCATTTAATTTCTTTTCCGCATTTTCTTTAAAATTTATCAGTTCCTCGTACTTCTCCGCGTAGAAATCCACTGCATTGGTCATATCTTCGATTTGTTTCTCTAATTTGTACAGTATTTCTAGTTTCTTATTTACTTCGGTCAAAGCCGTCTCAGCATTTGCTGCACTCACATTAGGTATGTTTATTTTTGGTGACTGTGTCTTTGTGTTTTCTCGATTCTGGAAGCAGCTCTCACATATATCATTTCTTTGCTGGAATTGTTTCACATTTACGCACTTTTTGTGATATAAGCCTTCACATGAACCCTTACACTTCATCACATCACCCTTGTCCATCGACAAGTATTGCTTGCATTTTTTACACTGCACCATAATTACCATCCACAACCTAAGTTATCTAACAATAATACAATACACACACGTCCGTACGCCGAGTGCAGAGCGCGCAAACTTGGTTGTAAAACAATGCAATATGACTTGATCGAATTCAGGATCAAGTCCCGCTATTATTATGGTTACTGCGAAACCTTCTCGACGTTTTATCAAAATCAGATAGATTAGACAATTATTCAATAGAGGGGCTGCATAATTAATGAACAATAGTATATTTAGTAGCAGTATTCCCCCCATGCGAAGCCGCCGTAGCTAGTTATAGAAAATACTTTAATTCCAGAACATAATGTAATATTTATAAATGTACCTTGTGTAATAATAATAACATTAATAACAATCATACTTCGTGCAAAACTAAATGTAAGTTTTGGTAACCGTTATAATGGCGGGACCAGATCCTGAATTTGATCGATTCATCTTGCATTATTTAGTACTGAATTAGTACTATTTGGTACCAGTTGTAATATAATTTGTACCTCTTCAATTTCAAAGTTATATTTAATCAGTCTGGTCCCGCCATTATAACGTTATAATGGCGGAACCAGGTTCTGAATTCTGTCGATTCATATTGCTTTATTTAGTACTGAATTGGTACTATTTGGTACCTTTTGTAAAAAAAGTACCTCTTTTCAAAGTTATATTTGAAGTAGTCTGGTCCCGCCATTATAACATTATAATGGCGGAACCAGGTCCTGAATTCTGTTCATATTCTGTCGATTTATATTGCATTATTTAGTACTGAATTAGTACTATTTGGTACCTCTTGTAAAAAAAAATAGTACCTCTTCCATTTCAAAATTATATTTGAAATAATGTGGTTCCACCAGACCATTTGAACCAGACTATTTCCCGCCATTGTAACGTTATAATGTCGGGACCTGACTATTCGAAATATAATTTTGAAATGGAAGAGGTACTATTTTTTTACAACAGGTACCAAATAGTACCAATTCAGTACTAAACAATGCAATATAAACCGACAAAATTCAATACCTGGGTCCGCCATTATAACGTTATACTGGCGGGACCAGACTATTTCAAATATAACTTTGAAATGGAAGAGGTACTATTTTTTTTACAAAAGGTACCAAATAGTATCAATTCAGTACCCTAAATAATGCAATATGAATCGATCGAATTCAGGATCTGGTCCCGCCATTATAACGGTTACAATTTTTGTGGAACAACTCAAATTATTTTATAAAATATTTTTTAAGTTATAGTAGGTAGTAACACTACTATGTACCTATATAAAGTTAAATATTAGATGCCATATACAAAGAAAAAAGACCGAAGTTCCCCAACGCCAGAGGTGGGATTTGATCCCAAGGTCCTCAGTTTTCGTGGCTGATGCTTAAACCACATGAGTGGCTGAGTAGTTTAGGCATCAGCCGCAGAACTGAGGACGTGACTCCAAATTCCACCTCTGGCGTTGGTAAACTTCGATATTGATTATTGGTACCTATGTGACATCTAATATTTAAATTAATTAAAGTAATATTTTTTTAGGATCTCGTTTTTTGTTGTAATTAAGATAATATAATAAATAATAAATGCCCTAATGTTTTATGTGTATTTTTATTTTTATAATGAAGGCAACTTAATTTGGTAAAATAAGTCCTGAAAAAACCTGATAACTGCTGGTAAGTCACATTAATAATTATACAAATGTAATGCATAATTCCATTCATTTGGCTTTTCTCGGAAACTACTTCACCTAATCCATTGCACTGAACCGAATTGTGGCAAAGATAGAATCGGGTTTTTTCTTCAAGATACGAAAATAAGAGATTGTGCATTACATCTATACATTTATTAATCTCATTAAACAATTTTTCAGGTACATTAAATTCTTAATAATCTCCAATTTAGAATAGGTATACAACGCGTTACACTACCCACTGAAAACCTTGAACAGGGTAATATGGTAGGTTTATACTGAAAGACTTTTGCTATGGAGCTAACCCTGAAATTCCAAAAAAAATTGGCTCTTTCATACAAACTGTCGTTATCAATTGGTCACAATGTATGAAAAAGACATTTTTTTTTAGATTTCGTGATTGGCCCCATAGTAAAAGTTATTCAGTATAGCCTACAAAATCACCCCGTTCAAGGTTTTCACCACTATACCAAATTAGTGTGGACTCGCAAAATGTGCGTCGTTGGCACTGTGCATGTGCAATCGTTGGCGGACTCTGTAGGTTTGGCGCACACGGCAGTGGGTGAATGTCCACGAAAAGCGGGTGATAGTGAATACTCAGGGCCTATATTCAACAATATCGTGCTCTCATTAGGAAAAATAGAACATTTTTATTTTTAATGATAGTGTTCTATGGCTTGCCTTACAACCAGTTGGTCAAACAGGCATACTCTCGAACCAAGTCAATATTGTTCTTCCGCGGATTTTTTTTCTCTTACTATTTCCTAATCAGAAGAATACGATGCTGTACAGTCGCCATCTGATATAGTGGAGCGGCCAGGGTGCTATCTGTATATCTGTAATATCTGAGCAGGCCTCTATTATCATGGCGTTATTTGGTTATGGCAGATATTTTGGAGTGCCGTGGTCGCTCAGATATATATGATGGCCACTGTACCAAATTGATTGATCTGTACTGATAATTCATTTTCAAGTGCGAGAAATGGCTCATTTCTTGGCATGTCGCAACTTCGGAGATAGATAGATACTGTATGGTAACAGATTTTACAATTGAAACAGGCTACAACAAATCATTCTACGCTTACCTACTACTAAAAAGTCAAAGTAAATATATATATTATAAAATTTTAGACCTTATACTCCAGACATAAGTAAAAAAGTGTATACATATTTTTGCCCTTGGCTGTAGGTGTTTCACTCAACAAGACGCGCAGATTTTAAGTAATACCTAAACTAAATTCAAACCACGCGACTACGAGAGTGAAACAATTACATTACCTATGAAAATACATGCATTGGATACACGCCCCATAATTGTATATTATTAAATCTGTCTTTTGCATTGCATTTGCACGACTCGAAATGACAAGGATAGTCTTATAAAATCTATCCCTCTCTATCTTTTTACCATCTAGTACTTTGACAAGTGTAATTTTTCAAAAGAGGTAGTGATAAATTACAAACTCGGCCGCTTTCATTTAAAAAAATCACCAAGGTTCAATGACCCCACTCGGTAAAATGAGGTAGTGTGCGTGAAGTGCGTGTGTGTGCGAAATGGGGAAATTTGACAGAATCTGAAAAATTTCCCACATCTATCCGACCCTTAATGAAAACCAGGCTCTAGTTGGCGCTGTCATCGCGCACCCAACCAATAACAAAACCATGAATACTCGTGAGCACTGGCATCGCTGCGTACGACAGTAAATGGCCGTGAGAAAGATTTCCTGTCTTTTCAACCGCCTTCAAAAAGGAGGAGGTTCTCAATTCGACTGTATGTTTTTTTTAAATGTATAAACCTCAGAATATCTGACTGGGTGAACTGATTTTGATGATTCTTTTTTTTATTTGAAAGCTGCTTACCGATTGATCCCATTAATTTGGTCTAGTTCTGACAATGGCATCCATGAGAAAATCATATGAGTCATACATTTGTATTAAAACATGTGCACGACAAATGGACGAATAACTCAATATCACGCCAACCGATTTCGATAATTATTTTTTAACCGACTTCAAAACAAACCGAGATGGTCCCGTTGGCACAAAGTCGGGGTGTGATGATGGGATCATAGAGAAATCGGCTAAAGTCGATTATTTTAATTTTTAATTTTTGATGAATACCATCATACTCGTATTAACTACTCATGTGTATTAATAAAAGACAGATGGGTCTGAATAGTCTACCTCTCGCGGAGACATAATGTCGCACCAATCATGTACTAAATTTTTTTGTAAATCTAAAGGTGCATTTAGACCAAACGAGCATTCGCTCATTCTATCCCCCACTCTACGAAATTCGTCCGTTACACGAAACGTGATTCGTCGAAATTCGTTGATTTCGTAGAGTGGGGGATAGAATGAGCGAAGGCTCATTTGGTCTAAATGCACCTATATGTGGCCCTTAAATCTTATTATTCTCTCTATCCGCACAAACTTTTATTGAATATTGCTGCTGAAAATGAACAGCCACGAATATACCGAACACATTATTAATATTGAACAATATACGAGTAAATAAGACCTGCATAAAACTTCGACAAAAAGTCAAACAGAGTCAATAGACAGGTAAATTTAACAACTAGTAGGTACTAAATGCACAATTTACTGGCTGATGAATTCATTCATTAACTAGGAATCCCGTTTTGCAACCAACCGTATATGTCCCAATTGTATCATTGCTCCTAATATTACCAGTACCTAGTAAACATTTTTACCTATGTGCCATGCTGTTAATTATTTTCTACGGTATATACACATTTATATATTCGAAAATAATAAATTCATGGCTTTAATCAATATAAACAAAATCATTTTGTTTATCATCAACAACGCTACAGGCGTTACGTACAGATCAGGGCAGAATTGATGGCTGTGATCCGACCGTGCTGGCTCGATTTTTATTGAATTTGAGCTCGCTGGCATCAGCTCAAACACTACGTTAGCAGAATTAAATTATGGTAGCGGCAATTACAGCCGTTTTTGAACCGCACGATGGCCGAACGCCAATTTATGCACTTTCAGAGCGTTGCAGTATCAAAATACACAGCATTATGGGTAAAATAGCTGTTGAAATGTTTACTTGACACGTATTACAAAAACTAATACATTTTATACTGTTAATCCAAGGATTAGAAATATGCGAGTGTGAACCAGATATTTGTTTCCATTCTCTCAATTTCAACATTTTACTTCAATTTATAAGAGGAAATGTTGCCAGCGTCCTGGGTACCATGCCGCAGGGGCCTGTTTTAGATTTATTTTATTTAGTTTTATTTTAGATTTTATGTAGTTTTAGTTTAGTTATACTTTTTAAATAAAATTTTGTATTTGTAGTTTGTTTAAAAACGAATAAACTTATTTTCCCATTTATAATTATGTAACAGTGCCTTAGGGTAACATGTCACCTAATTCAGTTTACAGCGCAGTATTTACAGGTAGTTCAATATTGCTCTGGGATTCTTAATTAGGTAAATACATTAAGAGTTCAGAATATGCAATATGGCAAAACGGACTACATAGTGATATCTGATCTGCCAGTTCACCATTTAGAACTTCAAACAAATAGACGAACAACGGCAGATTTACTCGAGCTGAAATAGATACCTTATCCTTGCTTCATTCAATGATACCCAATGCATTCTAATAATATGCATAAATGAAACGATAGTTATGTACAATTAAGTATATATTGAAACCACGTGAAGTAAATAGTTTATAATTGTGATCATAATGTCATATCATAGCACTATTTCACAATCCATGTTTGTTTACAATAAATGTAGGTCTCTGCAAACAGCATGAAATCATTCAAGTTTGCAGCAAATTAACGATCTTTTCCGAGTATCGATTGTTAAAACTTTTTAATGATATGAGCAAAAACCTTTTGAGCTTCTTGTGATTAAAATAAATACAAAACGTGTTTCTTTTGTCTTGAAACTTTAAGCCTTCGCTCACATTCAAAGAACGTTTTTGTTAAAGTTCGTAGCATCCACGATTTTGTCTGTGATTTGAATATATAACTAAAGAAAATCAAACAGATAAAGCAGGATTTACTCTTTTACAGTCACGTAAACATTATCATGGACCCCTGTGAAAAATAATTTCAATAAAAAAGAGCCTTATTTTAAAGTGTTAATTTTATCACTTATTCTTTAGGTAACTAATTGTAAGCTATACTTTTTTTGCCGCTGTAAATAGAATATAACGAAATAAAATAAAACTATATTAACGGATTATATAACAAATATGAATTCCGACGTTTCTAACACTTTACATGGTTTGTGATTTACGGTTAGCTAACAGTGAAGCATATTTGATATTTATACCTACCTCCTTCAAAATAAGACAACTGACCATACAAACATAGCTCACTGGAAACTCAGCTATATTTTTTAAATTCCACTGACGATTGGTATACAAAACTACTCACATCCAATAGCTATTGAACCAGACTATGATACGCGAGTCTATAAGTTTTTCGTGCTGCGAGTTTTAATGTGTGTGGGTCGAGCACAACAGTGCCGAAAATATCGGGGTGCACAATAATTTGAATCAGCATGGTTAATTATCCCGTTTTAAGTCATACTTATAATTAAGCAGACTATACATTAGGGTGGATCGATTTTTTTATTTTTGGAAATTCATAAAATAATCTTTATAGATCGATATTTCGTGGCTAGAGAAACAAAAAATATTATGATCATTTTTTGTATTTACTTTTATTTTGTACTTCGTTTATAGGCCCAAAAATCGACTCTATTTTTAAGGTTTTTTTTAAGAAAAGTCAGTAGTTCGTGGATATTTTCGGTTTTATTTTTATGTAGAAACAAAATAACATTATTTGTCATAAATTTAGAATTTGCACAATTTAATTATATGAAAATTATAACCAGTATCGGCAAAAAACTGGTTTTCAACTTTGAGGCTCTTGGGGCAGTACTTGCCAAATGAATATCAGAAAAAGGTATATTGTTAAAGAATGTTACTTTTTACGACTATCATCTATTGGCCCCCGGTTCCAAAAATCCGAAAAAAAAATTTTTTTTTCATACTTCAATGTATGGGCCTAAATTTTTTTTCAGGATTTTCTGAAAGGGCCGTGTATAGGAATAACCTGTCTAAAAAGTAAATTTTTCAACAATATATCTTTTTCCGATAATGGGTAGTTCTATGCGATTATTCAGTCGCAACATTCAAGTCATTACAATTCCCAAATTATTGACGAACTGCGTATAAATAGTGGAGTCATTTTCGATTATCTTGTAGCAGACGTATGTTTGTCTGCTATTCTGGCATAATAGTCTCGTTTGCTTTTATAAAACGGTAAATAAAGCGGTGATGGTAATGAACAAAAAAAAAACGCGTAACAAAATCGCATAGAAACACCGTAATCATTCGGGGAAGTACTGCCCCAAGAGCCTCAAAGTTGAAAAATATTTTTTGGAGATACTGCGAACAATTTTATTATAATTAAATCACACAAACCTTAAATTTATGAAAAACAATCTTATTTTGTTTATCCATAAAATTAAAAACAGAAAATATCCTTGCTCATCCGAGTTTTTCTTAAAAAAACCTTAAAAATAAGGCCGATCTTCAGGCTTCTATATGGGGGTCCATAATGATAAAATATCAAAAAATGGTCATAACATTTTTTTGTTTTTCTAGCCGCATAGTATCGATTCGTAAAGATTATTATTATGATTACCCGAAAATAAAAAAATCGATCCACCCTACTATACATATATACCAAATTTGCTAACTAAGCTAACTAGCTTGTAATGAATAACTATTCATTACAAGTATTTTCAAAATAAAAACTAATAAATAAATCTACGCT
>JALPQI010019894.1:0-20206 GCA_025490895.1 Thaumatotibia leucotreta | reverse complement strand
GAAAGGCACCTCTTGTTCGGTAAGGCTGCTAAACCCTTTTAATTTGATATGTTCTGTATGTTCACCCCTCTTTGACGTTTCAATGTTTTGACGTAAACAAAAATCAAGAAAATACGCCCGTGAAAATATTTTGCTTTTCAATTATGTATTAATTGCAGATCTAATTAAATCAATCAGCTCGCGTGGACATTAACTTTCCAATCATTCCAAGTAGATTTTCTAGTATCTGTCCTTCAAAAATACGTGGAGACGTAACAAAGAGTAACCAAATGAGATATCAATGCGATCGTCAGTGAGCTACATCCTGTCTCACGCGCCCGGAGAGTCGGTGATGTCGCACCCCGACTATGCGCAGCAGGCGCAGCACCATGCCTGCCTGCTGGTGCTCGTCAAAGGCGTGGGGGGCATGCTGAAGAACTTCAACAAGCTATGGGAGAGGATTCAGAGAGTCAACAATATTAAAGTTACTGGTGAGCCTTTTGCTATAGTGAGTCTGATAAGACGTCCTACAGGTTCACAATACTGAAAGATACTATATTTGGCAAGAGTAACATTCACTCATTCAAGTTCTGTCACTTACTACATTAAAGTAAACATGGGTGGTAAAGTAATGTCACAGTCACTAGCAATATAGATGAATTGCTTAATTATATGACCTGGTGCATGTAACAGTAACATGTGAATAATTATATGGCACATAAGTGAATTTTGGGTTTCTAAGTTTGCTAAGTTTCGGACCTGTAGCCATATATTATATTGTCGTACATAACAAAACTATCTGATATTTTTAATTCGAGTGACATGTGTTACAGGATTTTAGAGTATTTATGACTTGAGTTATTATTGCCTGTGACTTTACTGGTGGGCGGTGAGATTTCTAATTGTCTCACTTATTAAAGAAAATGTTACCAGTATTTTAGACATTGTGACAAAGTATTGCGTTTTCTTAACTCAATATTTAAATTGTATATGTGTTTTTTTTAGACTCCAATGGCCAAGCCAGGGACATCTGGGTTCGCTATGTCCGAGACTATCCTGTTGAGAACAATGACTGGGGGGATTTTCAAACACACAGGTAATGTCATTTTACAACTGTCTTGAAGGATTTTAAAGTTTTTACCCAACATACCTATCTATTGATCCATCTACCAATGGAATTGCTGCAAGTAAAATGAGGGTAATCAATTGAAGTTTTTTATCAGAGAAACAGATATCTTTACACCATGAATGAATGTAAAATATTTATTTCAGACAAATAAAAGTCAATATTTTTGTTAGTTGTTAGCTACAAATTTCTCCTAGATGTTTAGGTTGCTTTTTGCGATCATGTTGTGTTGAATATGTCTGAGTTGTCACCATCTTCTTACATACAACTATTTCTCATTATACATATTTATTTCAATTTTTAGGAGACTGCTTGGTCTAATAACGCTAAGCAAGTTCAACAACCAAGTAGAACTTAATGAAGTCTGTCGCGTACATGAGTCACTCAAGGTGAAGTACTCCAATACACTGTATGATTCCCGCGCCTTCATGTTTGGTCCAGTCAGCAACATGAAGAGGCCGGAGCAGGAGCCCGAGACTTACAGCTTTGAGGATGACAAGTCGAAAGAAGGTGCAAGTGACAAGTAAGATCATTGATTTGAAATATATTTATTTAACGAAACTAATAAAGGTGATAATATTTGCGAAAAGTATGTTATTAGGCATGTCCGGTCTAGGTGAGCCGTGTGGTGACGACAGTAAGAATACATACAACTCCTTCTGCAGGTGTTGTAAGAGTCTACTAAGGGATTGAAGTGACCATTATTTGATTAAAGATTGATGATGGGCAGCAGCGACATCATAGTGGACACATTATTGCGATTGCCAATCCGCTTACCAAGCATGGCGATTGCATTACCTCCTTCCGATGGGCATTTACCTCCTAATGCGTCTATACGCATAGTTAATAGGAGAGGCGTAGGGAGAGGGTAGGGTATACTGGACGTAGGTCCAGCAGTGGACTATCTTAGGCTGATGATGATGATTGATGACGATGATGATGCCAGGTCCACACCAAATCGAGGAAATTGTCGCGCGATACAGCCCATTCAGTGTGGACGTGCCTCTCCCGAGATATCCTGCCGCTTGTGATTTTGCCGCTAATTACAATTGTAATAAACATCAAGTTGCTTCACAGTAGGTTAAAACTTCGTAGTGTAACTGTATTCTGCCAAGTACATTATTAGATTCGGTTTGCTATTGACTTTTTATTACATGTTGACATAGTTAGGCATTATTTTGTATTTCGGAATAACTTAAAATCATCTTCCTTTGAGGCTAATTCAAATATTGATATTTCTGTAATACTACAATACTCAAAATCAGTGCTTACAAAAAGTAAGCCGATTTGTCTTGAATATTTTTCGCCTTAAGTTCTACTGTTTTTCAGAGCATCAATCCCCAGTGAGCAAGGTGATAGCCTGTCTTCAGCGGAGAGCTTCCCTCAATCTGCCTCATCCAGCGCTTCTATCCCCCTCCCCGAAGAACACTTCACCACACCATCCAACTTCAAAACCCACGCTATGTTCTATGGGGAGAATGACCCAGTACCAGATTTGGAACAAAATGTGGCAGATTTGATCAATTCGCTGTTCTGGGTGGTTGAGTCTAGAAGATTGGAGAGGTCGAGGGAAAAGTTGGAGAAAGTTTCGCTCCTTTTAGCGCCTTTCGAAAAGAAGGATTTTGTTGGTTAGTTGGTGTATTCTTATAACTTTCAGCTAGGTAATCAATATTAGTTATAACGAGACTTCTGAAATAATTAAAGTATTTATAATATACTCTCTGCTGAGCTCTATAAACATATCATTACTTTATTCATTTTATAAACTGCAGATAACCCTACTTCGTTTTTCATGCTGCGAATCTTATGAAATGACAATGAGATCAATATTTGAAAAATCTATCTGTTTAGCTACACGACTGATTTATTGTAACGACGATAAAATCGACTTTACAGCATAATTTTTTTCGTAAAATGTAAAGTGGTTTTGTTTATAAGGCTCTTCTTTCTCAGGGTTGGATATGGAGTCACGAAACAACAAGAAGCGATGTATGGGCCGTGTGACGAAGAACTTAGCAGACTTGACCCTACAATCTGGTTTGGTGAATGAAAGCTTGAGTCTTTACCACTCTTCTGCTGAGATATTGAAATCTGTCAATGATTGGTTGTGGTTGGCTGCTGCTAAAGAAGGTACTATGTTTGATGGCAATTGAAACATAATATATCATTGATCTAGTTCTCAAAAAAGGATAGATCAAGTTAGATAATATTATTTGTTGTTATCCACTCACATGCTTTGCTTTTTACCATAGACTCTATTGCTATGTAATATAAGAGTGATGATAGAAGCAGGACAATGGATAGGTGACTTTAGTTCAGTGGGTCAAAATTCTTTTCGTTGTCTTATTTTGTGTCACTAAAAAACGTGACGCAATGGTGATTTTTGTATGATATGATGTTTTGTTTTCAATTTCTGATGAATGGATTAAAATGTAGCGTGAAAAAGAAATACAAGGGCACCGGATTTTTTTTAAATACTGATTCGAAACAGCATTTAAAAGCGTGACAGAGTGGTATGAAACAAGACAACGAAAATAATTTTGATCCTAGTAGCAAAATCTATTTATTTTGTTGGCCATAATTCCTACCAAAGCTTACATATGCTAGACTGTAAACTTATTCACCTATGAGGCCACTTCATAATGTAGGTTTCCACATTTTTATGTAATACTTGCGGATATTGCCTAGCACGATTTGAATCAATCATTAGTCTTTTACTACCTTTTATGTGCTTGCTTACCCTGTCTCTTTTTCAGGTCTTTGTGCATCGTCAGCCATCCTTCTCTACCCAAACTTAAGAAATCCCACCCCGCTACAAAGAAACGCAAGCTTACAAGAAAGCTCGCCCAACAAAGCGAAATCCCTAACCCTATTTCAATCCCAAACTGACCCTTTCAGAAAATTCAAGACCTCCTCATCTCCTTTGCGGTCTTCAAAGACCTCTAGCCCAGTGAATCCCCCTAGTGAACTAACTCCTTCATCTTCAGACAGCATTGAATCTTCATCCCGACAATCAGAAACTGACAACGCAGATTCAGAATCCTTAGCTTCATCCAGTGATATCGAATACCAGAGCCAAAAATCTTACTTAGGCCCCGATTTGCCTTCAATTCCCCGGCAACCTCAGTCTCAAGTAATCAACCAGTATTTACTAAACGGGGACGATATTGTGGAGAAATATCGGAAAGCTATTATTCATTATAGCAAGTATCAGAATGCGGGAATAATTGAGACGGAAGCGTGCTTTAAAGCTGCCAGGATAGCCGTGGAACAAGGCAATTGTCTTCATGTGTCGGGATTTCTTCAGAACGTTATTTTTATCAATCTTACCTTGAGTAAACAGGAGAAGATACAAAGATTTGATACGCTTGCTGAGCTTTACATGGAAATAGGTATGTTAATTTGCTTAGGGCCTGTTTCACTATCCTGGAATAAAACATATCTGTCAGATAAAAATGTTAACGGAGAGACAACAATCTACTACTGCTAACATAACCTCCCATGTCCTTTTTATTTATATGCCTGAAGAAAAGGCTTGTACATAATAATTTTATCAGACAGATATATTTATTCAGTGATTGTGAAACAGGTGGTTATTTATTACAGAAATAATTCATACATTTCCGATAATTTAATTTAATTATAGAATTATTACTGTTATTCCTTTTATACTCAGTAGTTATTAGTAATAAAAAAGTACCTAGTGTAGATGCTTATAGAATACACATTAGTGCACAATCCTTTTCCTTCGGTTTTCGGAAACGTCCGAATATATTTGCAGTCCCAATAAACTTCAGTAAAGAAGAAGTCTACCCAGCAGTGGGTGGACACAAGCTGAGTTGATAGATAGATCTATTACATTGAAGCTAATTTATACAGAAAGATCAATTTGGGCGTTTCCGTGAAAATACGAAGGCAAAACATCTGTACAGTTGGAACTCTAGGCCACTCAGAAGTCATGTCAAAGTAATGTTATCAATGCTATTGTAAGAATCAACTCTACTCTCTACTGCTAGTCATTTTGACAAGGTTCTAGTTAGTAGTCAAATTGTTTAAGTGTACGTATTCGATCGGCGATATTCTTGTGCAAAGCTGCACATCTACAAAAAAACGTGTATTCTTCAGGATTCCTCCGTAAAGCCGCGTTCTGCCAACGCCTGGCCGCGACCCGCCACGTCAGCAGCAATAACCCCAACCCGGATTGGCAGCGTTGCTACTACCTTATGCTCCACAGCTTCCCAGGGCAGAAACTCAGCCTAGACCCCAACTATGTCATCCAGCATCAAGTCGGTAAGGTTTTCCTAAGACTAAAGGTCTTCCGTAAATTACTAAAAATGCCTGGTTACTGGGACATCCATAGGTCATCCAGCACCCAACTCGGTGAGGTCCTGAGACTTCAGAGTTAACAAGGAAAATCAACAACCCCAACCCGGATTGGCAGCGTTGCTACGACCTCATGCTTTACAGATTCCCGTGGCAAAAGCATAGACACCAACTATGTCATTCAGCATCAAGTTTGTAAGGTTCTCCTAAGACCTCTGGAATCCAATCACCAGTTGGTGAGATCCTGAAACTTCACTGCTGACAAAAAAAAAACAACAACCCCAATCCGGATTTGTAGCGATGTTATACCTCATGCTCCACAGTTTCCCAAAAAAAAGCTCAGTTCGGACCCTAATTACGTCATCCAGCATCAAGTCGGTAAGGTTCTCCTAAGATTTCTGGTATCTTCCGTAAATTACTAAAATCTTAGGTTACTGGGCCATCCATAGGTCATCTGGCACCCAAGACGGTGAGGTCCTGAGACTTCAGAGTTGACAAGAAAAATCGGCAACCCCAACCCGGATTGGTAGTGTTGCTACTACCTTATGCTCCTCAGTTTCCCGGGGCAGAAACTCAGCCTAGACCCCAACTATGTCATTCAGCATCAAGTATGTAAGGCCTCTAGATTCTTCTGCAAATTACTAAAATCCTAGGTTACAGTGATCCCTAAGTAGGGATATGGCATACAGCTCCAAGTCGGTAACGACCCAAGACCTCAAGATTCCATCTCAAATCAGTTCCATTCATAATACCGAACCAAGCATTTTTTGTCAATCAGAAACATGTAATCCCATGTAAAACATGTGATCAGTAGAAATGTAATCCCGGTTTTATTTTAACTATCAAAGTGAAAATAGCTGTAAAAACTTCAAAGGGTTCAATCGTCCAGCTAGACAGTAATGAGGACCTGTTATTTTAGCCACACTATTTTTGACCAGGTTGGCCAGCCCTTCAAATCCAGTTACTGCAAGAGTTGGTGATCGCTGCCCGCCGCATGGGCCACCCAGCATTAGCGACACGCCATATGACTTTCCTTCTTCAGACGATGTGGCCGCATCTCACCAAACAGCAGCATAAGGAGTTCGCTATACAACTGCAGGTATATACGCTATAAATACTGTATATGTATGCTATAAATACTGTATATGTATGCTATAAATACTGTAACAATTGGCGATCGCGTGGGTTGAAACTGGCTTTGTAGGTTACAAAGAACCTAGCGTTTATATGCCACTCATCCCACCAAATTTCTATATTCTCGACTATTTTCTCGTCCAGGAGACGAATAAAAGATATAGACCCCGTGTTAATGTCAGTAAAAACACTATTAACAACAACATATTTGATCACTATTTATAGTTGATCGCTAGCTGTTTACACTTCCGGCGTGTATACATTGTTTAAGAGACTTTACACTTGCACGCGAAGTAAAACCTCTAAATGTTACTGCTAGTTACTCGTGGTATAACGACTATAACGTATCACAAAACTCATTGTCTTTTGCAAAATCCCGCGTAGATGTAGGAATCCATTGATCTGCCGATTCAGCTACGATGCGAATATTTCCACATAATTTTTCAGTTGGAAGTGTTCTTCTTTTACTTCACCCCATTGTATAAAATGACGACTAATTTTATTCCTGTCTTACATGCACAGAATTTTGAGGTAAGATTATTGTTGTGGATGATAATGCTGGATGCGTCCTGCATTTACAATATTTATGTAATGTAAATAACTCCTGCTTGTACTCGAATAGTCTAACAAACTTTAATTTTATTTTTAATTCATCAAATCCTGTAGACAATTCGGTTTTGAGTCTAAAGGTTTGCATGGGGTCAAAGTTGTACGTACCTATACAGGGTGGAAAGGGACGACGTTCCTTCCCGCTACCGACCGAGTCTACCAACGATTACGATGAACTTTCAGTATGGGACCAACATCGAAATATAAAAAAAAAATTAACCCCTCATACAAAGTGGGTGATTAGTTAGAGTTCAATAGTATGGAAAAGTCAATTTTCCATGTAAGCTTTCGATGTTGGTCCCATACTGAAAGTTCATCGTAATGGTTGGTAGACTCGGTCGGTAGCGGGAAGGAACGTCGTCCCTTTCCACCCTGTATATTTCCAACATTTCTAATATATATTTTGTACATATTATATTACTCTAACTTTCGTAAACATTTTGATTGGTTTGCTGGCCGTCTGCTTATTGCTCTACGAACAAATAAAACATGGAAGCCACACGCCATAGTGAATTGCCTTTCAAAAACAGTCCTGAATTTTAGTTGACAAATGTCACCCCTTCTTTACTGCATCACGGCAATGAATTTCAATGTCAACCTATAAAAACTTAAACCGCTATTTAAAAATAGTTGTGATTGGTCCATCAAACTTTTTAATGATCATATTCTATAAACATTTGTCAAAGGTATTGCGCAGAAATATGCGCGGGGTTAAGAAAAGCGCTATGTCCTGCCCATCTTGGCACAATTGATTTTGGGGGCATTTTCGAGCTGGCGTTAGACGTCCATGTTATATATGGTCGCAGTTATTGCTCTTATTTGCTAGCTAGTATAAATGAATGCACAATCATTTATTCATGCTGCAATTGCCAAATTTTAGAGGGTTAGTTCTGATTAAATATCTAAATATTGATGAACTTTTACTATGAGACCGACATCTGATTCGAGAAAAAAATTGGCCAAAAATTAATAGAAGATAGAATTTTGTTTGAGGACATCTTTAATAGGCCTCTATGCGGCTAGAGGATAAACAACTGCGATCTGAGGGGCTACCACGATCTAATACGATTTCGAATTCACAAACCCCTTATTCATAAACTTCTCTAACTTAACAAGCCGCTTATTATTATTTGTCCCTTTCGCTCTCATAGACATATTGATAAAACCGAAAGGGATAAACAATACTTAGCAGCCTGTTGACGTTTATGAAAGAGGATGTAAGTCTATAATTTTAATTACTCAGGCGTTATCAGCGCAATGCGAAGGAGGCCCGGTCCCATTAGTCCTGGAAACCGGGGAAGTGATCCCCCCCGCGAATCTCACGCACGTGCCGGCCTGCTCCGCGCTGGCGCCGCGCCCCGCGCCGCCCGCGCGCGCGCCGCATCTCATCAAATGTAAAACTCAGAGCGGCCCGTTTATCTTCACGCCGATACACTTTGGCAGCTTGGAGAGGAAGGCTAAGAAGGATGAGGGGAAGATGGGTAAGTTAAATTTTCCGCGACAATTTTTTTTGTTCTTTTGAGAGAAGGTAAGTTTCGATTGAAGTGAACCTCGCGCCCTGCGCTGCCTGTTGGGCTGCCCATCTCATCAAGTGTAAAATTCAGTGTTGACCGTTTATCTTCACTCCTATAGACTTTGGCAGCTTGGAGAGGAAGGCTAAGAAGGATGAGGGGAAGATGAGTAAGTTTTGTGTTTACGCTTTCCGTGTCAAATGCTTTTAGATCTTAAGTGTGTTAGAGGGAAAGTAAGTTTCGATTGAAGTGAACCTCGCGCCCTGCGCTGCCTGTTGGGCTGCTCATCTCATCAAGTGTAAAATACAGTGTTGACCAAACAGTCCCAAAATCTATAGGTATGATAAACGTCTTACCTATAGATTTTGGGCTAAGAAAGGTGAAGATCGGTAGGTTTCAGTATTGAAACTTTGAATCCACTTGGTTAAAAATGATCATCAAGTGAAGATCAAGTGTACGGCCGCTTATCTTCACGTCAATACACGTTGACAGCTTGGAGAAGAAGACTGGAAATTGGCTGGGTTTTACCATTTAGAATTTAGGTCAAACATGTATAGTGTTCAAGCCGAAACATATTGCTATGGTCGTTATTCAAACTCGACATGAAAGGCATAAGGTCGGATTTAGCAATTTCTCTGACTTGTAAGTGTAACTTTATGCTTTCGAGACAAGGTCGAATTTAGATATATCTCATACCCACAGAACCAACCTTATGCCTCTCAGGTCGATTATACACATGCGACGTAGCCTATAAAAGAAAATGTGATTTTGTGTTTAATAACAACATTTTGATAAAAAGTTTGCTACCCTGGTTAACGTTAGGCTTCGTTTTAGCAGTTAAGACGTTAGCAGTACACTTGGAACCTCTGCTTTGACACAAGCGAGTTGCTATTCCGTATTCCGATGCGCTCTTTCATCATCATCATCACCATCATATCAGCCGAAAGACGTCCACTGCTGAACATAGGCCTCCCCCAAAGATTGCCACAATGACCGGTCCTGCGCCACCCGCATCCAGCGGACTCCTGCGACCTTCACCAGGTCATCAGTCCATCTTGTGGGGGGCCTACCCACGCTACGCCTTCCGGTACGTGGCCGCCACTCAAGAACCTTCCCGCCCCAACGGCCATCGGTTCTACGCGCAATGTGCCCCGCCCACTGCCACTTCAGTTTAGCGATTCGGAGAGCTATTTCGGTTACTTTGGTTCTGCTGCGGATGGTCTCATTTTGAATCCGAACTTTATTTCATGACAAAACCACCGAGTAGGCAAAATTCCGCTTTTTTTAATGTCTGGGGCATTTGGTCGTAATCTAAACTTACCTTTATTTTTCAGAATACCTCTGGGTAGAAGACGACATATGCGAAGTCCAAATGAAGCTTACCAATCCTCTGCCTTTCGAATTGAAAGTATCAAACATGCGTCTCCTAACATCGGGAATTGTCTTCGAATCCATTCCAGAAACCATCATTCTACCCCCCGATTCTCCTACAACAGTTAATCTCCACGGAACTCCAAAAGAAGTAGGCGATTTGCAAATCATGGGGTATTCTACCCATACATTGGGAGTTAAATCGAATTGTAGGCTTAAAAATATGCCTACTCCTAACAAATTCCCTGCCTCATACACTATAGAAGTAATACCAAGTCTACCTACTATAACTATAGAGACGACGGTAGTTCCATCTGGGAATTTGAATCTGCCCAACGTGGAAAATGTGGGGAGTATCACGAACATTTCGCTGCATAATGGAGAGAGCACGGACTGCACTATGAAAATAACGAATACCAGTAATGTACCTATTGAGTATTTGGATTTGGCGATTCAGGTGAGCAATAAGATTTATTTTTGCTAAATCTAGAATATCATACATCACACATACATCATCAGCCTATCTCAGTCCACTGCTGAACTTAAGCCTCTCCTATTAACTATGCGTATAGACGCATTAAGAGATAAATGCCCATAATCTCCAGACCGGGATTGGCGATCGCAGTAATGTACCCACGATGACGCTGCCGGCCATCATCAATCTTCTATCAAAGAATGGTCAGTGACACTTCAATCCCTTAATCGGCTCTTACGACGCCCGCGGGAAGAGTTGGGGTGGTGACAAATGTATTTCTACTGCCGTGACCACATAGCTTCCTAGAATATCATTGTAATATAATTCAGCAGCATAACCACTTGAACGTCCACCCCGCGCGACCATATTCCGGTCAACTGTCCGGGTTTTTTTAGCGACGTACGCCCCGCGCTGCGCAGTCACAAAATTTTACAAAAACGTTTATATTTTCTAAACTACTTAAGGTATAATAATAAAAAAAATCAGGAGTATAAATGAAAATACAATTATTAAAATACAATGATAGTCATTGTAAAATACCTAATGATTCTTGACTATAATCAAGGTTAAACTTAAGACATCGGTAAAAAAATAAGAAAGATTTTTCTTTGACGACTAATTACAGGAAATTTTGAGCGATGACCCCTTATTTTTATTGCATATTAAAAAAATATACTATTGCACCTTTATAATGATACCACAAATAACACATATAATTTTCAACAAAGTATCAAAATAAATTAATTAGATTACCTCCTCCTTCCAACAAATACACCAAGATACAAAAACACCGTAAATATTTTGATGAATCCTGACGTAGTTTGATATATTTCTTATGTTTAAGTATATTAATCTCTTCCTTATAAACCACTCGTCAATATTTATTATATATTTCACTAAACATGGTGTTATATTACTAATAATACGGCTATAAACGTTTACTACCCCAGCTCAAAAATAACCTTAATATTTTAAACTCACTTGACAGGTATCACACTGTCAAAAACTTAAGATGATACACATTATCGTATAGAGCACACGTTCCTGATAATTTTTATGTATAATAACCCCAAAAATATGTAAATTAACGTGAAATACTTACGACATAACTAGGAGTCCTTAGCAAACACTCACAATTGCCCGGCAGTTTGACACAACACTTATAATTATAATTTTTTATCGACTGAGTAACGAGCGTACACTGCCATCGATATTTTTTAGCGCAAACTAGTTTATTAGGCTACGTTGTTGCAACAAGGGAATTAGGAAATAATGCCTCTATATTTCGCTACATGCCGCTATAATCAACTGTGTCTCCTTCGACTTCATGGGATAGTATAGTATCCACGAACAGTCTACTGCCTTTTTTGTTTGGATAATATGCTATCATCGGACGTTCAAGTGGATAATAGAGCTGTTATTTCAATATTATACACTATTACCCAACTTTTACAAAGCCAAGAACAATGTACATTATTTTAAATTACTTAACCATCGAATGCATAAGACTGACTGAAAAATGCGTGTGAAATTTTAACCCTAATAGCAGTCAATAGAAGTCAAAACCAAAGTGGGTTTATATGAGATGGGCCCAATAAGGATAGTTTTCGATGAAGATTGCGTACGAATATCGTCTATATACTATTTTTCCTTCTAATCATTTTATTACTGTAGTCGCAGCCAATGATATCCCGTATTTTTTTCAGTCAAACATGGACACCCAACTCCAATCAAAAGTATTCCAATGGTCAAACGACGACATCCAATCTCAACTACCAATTCAACCCAACGAGACCGCAACTATATCCATGAAGCTATACGGGGAAGCGGACTTCCTAGATCTCGGAGGTGTCGGCGGCGAAAACATGTTCCCGAATAGTTTGACGTCGAATTATCCGTCAAGAGTGGGGTCGCCGGTGCCTAACGCTCAAACGTCTTTGCCTACACAGAGTTCTAATGCCCATACGTCGCTTAGCAGTGGATTGGTGCCTAATAGGAATCTTTCTGGGAGTTTCAGGTATTTCTTTATTACCTCTATTATACACATCATAAGCCTATATCATCACACGACCACTACATCTGTCAGAGTTGTGGTCGTGTTTGTCGCTCCCGTATTGGCCTACACAGCCATGAGAAACGGTGTCTCCCCTCCTAACACTGCTTGTATGGTCTGAATGGTCTGATATAATAGACTTTCAAGGCCAAATAATGATGATGATGATGATGAAGCCTATGGGTAAATCCACAAGACTGTAACGAGAGTTACCAATTCTTTCGTATGTTTTAAAATTAATTATTCAAAGTTGAGTTTCCGTACGTCTAGCCTAGCCCTGTAGGTAGATATGTGGACCCTTAAATGTACTTAATTGATATGAGAACATACAAAAGAATTGGTAACTCTCGTTACAGTCTTGAGGATTTACCCCTATATCAGTCCACTGCTAGTTAGACGTAGGCCTCTCCTATTAAGTATGCGTATAGATATATTAAGAGGTCATCGTCATCATCTCAGCCATAAGACGTCCACTGCTGAACACAGGCCTCCCCTATTAAAAGGTAAATGCCCATATTCGATAATTCGTCACGCTGGGCAAGCGGATTGGCGATCGCAGCAATGTGTCCATCACTATGATGACGCTGCTGCCCATCATCAATCTTCTATCAAAGAATGGTCTGTGATACTTCAGTCCCTTGATCGGCTCTTACGACACCCGCGGGAAGAGTTGGGGTGGTGACAGATGTATTCTTACTGACGTCACCACACGGCCAATTGGAAACTAAAATTAATGGGACAAATTATTATTATACTAAAATAAAATCCAAACAAAACTATTCGGCGAAGACCAAGGTGTTAGTTTTAGAAATATATTTCTGGGTTGCTTTCCGTCGAACTACCCTTCGAGAGTGGGGTTGTTCTTGTTTAACACTCAAACATTATTACCTACAAACAGTTCTATTGCTCATGTCGTGGTGTTGATAGAGTAGTAGGTATACCTCAGTCATTCTCCAGATTTAAGCTATAATTCTAATTAACACGTCACGATTTCGCCACTGAAAAAAGCGACATGTTAATTAAAATTATAACGACACTTTCATTGCCAACGAGTGCTACGCGCTACGCTCGTAGCCAATCCCCTGATTTTTAGGCTTTTTAGCGAAAATGGACCTCCCACAGAGAACTCCCCTCAACCTTAATATAATATACGAATCATTAGCTAAAGGTGCATTCAGACCAAGCGAGCATTCGCTATTATATCCCCACACTCAACGAAATTCGATCGTTACACGAAACGTGATTCGTTAATTTCGTAGAGTGGGGGATAGAATAGCGTTCGTAGCCTACAGTTCAATACGCAAATACTTTTTCAGGTCAACAAATTCACACACAACAAATTGGTCAGCTCCTATATCAGTGATGCCACCTTCCCGAGGGAGACAGATTGAAGCCCAGGTTAGCATAAAATAGTATATTACGATACAAGTGCGAAAAAAATTAAGTTGGATACGAGTGGAGATAAATTAAAGCACGACCGAAGGGAAATAGTACAATGATGATTTTTTAGGGTTCCGTAGCCTAAATGGCAAAAACGGAACCCTTATAGATTCATCATGTCCGTCTGTCACAGCCGATTTACTCGGAAACTATAAATGCTACAGTAACAAAATTTGGTAAGGATATGTGTTGTATGAACCGCTACAGGATTATGATACGAAATTGTAAAAAAAACCATTGGGGTGGGGGCCCTCCATACATGTAACTGAGGGATAGAAAAATTTGCTTAGTTGTATATGTATAAGCGTGTGGGGTATTAATAGAAAGGTCTTTGAAAATGATATGAAGGTTTACCAATCACATTATTATTTAAGCAAATCGTTTTCGAGATATCAGCTCTCAAAGTCTGAAAAATATGTCCCCCCCCCCCTCTAAAATATATGTTATGCACATTAATAAACTCTATCAACGATTTTTGGTTTGATTAAATTATCTCCTATAGTTTTTGAGGTAGGTTGATTATTATCGCACTTGGCCGGTTTTTTTGCTTATGCGTACTTGCTGGTTTTGTAGGTTATAATAAGATACTCCGGAGGTCGTGGTAAAGAGATGCACTGCCGCCAATCCACGCTACAGATCAACCTGGAGTTGTTACCGAGTGTGTCCATCACTCACTGGGACGTCCTGCCTGCGGAAATGTAAGTACATTATCAAGTCAACCATTAAAGGTTAAGCATTAAATAACCAAAATATTTTTTTATCATTTAATCCAGAAAGAATACGCGTTTATGCAATACATGAATAAAGTGGATTTACGTAAATATTTCATGCTTAATTGTCGTTACAAAACTGACATCTAAGTAAAGTTTTTTTGTGAGAGTTAAGGTAATTAACTAAACTCTCACAAAAAAAGGGTGTCCCTAGAAGTGAAAATGCCCTAAAATCAAATTATCACTTCTTTTTTTGTAGGAATATCGCCATTATAAATGAAATAAAACTATAACTACTGCTTCTAACTATCACAATAACCAAAGAAATATCACCATTATAAAATTACTTACTCCACTTTGATTGATCTGGCAGGGAAACTTCTTAAAAGTAACAAGTTCTGTGTAGTTTTTAAGACTAATCTTGTCATTGTCAAAAACGTTTTTGACAAGATCAGCTACGAATTAAACGAGACAACATTTCGACGCAGCAAAGATAAACAACCACTACTGGACGTAGGCCTCTCCTATTAACTATTCGTATAGACTCATTAGGAGATAAATGCCCATAATCATCCCTATGACCACTATGATGACGCTACTGCCCATCATTAATCTCCTTCTAATCATAGTCAATTCTTTAGTCGACTTAAGACACCCGTGGTAAGAGTTGGGGTGGTGACAAATGTATTCTTACTACCGTCACCACACGGCCGCATTACATTGTCCATTTTTTTGTACGTTGTCCATCCAAACGGAAAGGCTTAAATAATATTCCTTATTTTCGCAGCCCCAGCCAACTCTACCTAGTCCTCGACGTGTCGAACCTCACGTCAGAAGAGATGGAGTTCCACTACGCCCCTCAGAAGCACATCCTCATAGAGAGCCGCGAGTCATGCCGCGTGCCCGTGCCTTTACCGCGATGCCCCTTCAGCGCACCGCCTGTCAAACAGAACGAGGGTAACTAGCTATGTTCCTAGTCAACTTGAACTTAATGTCAGAGAGATAGGTTCCACTACGCCTTTTAGAAGCACATTCTCATAGAGAAGTGCGCTGTCCCTTCAGCGTGCCGCCTGGGAGACAGAACGAGGGTAACTTTAGCTCTGTATCTAGTCAACTTGAACTTAATGTCAGAGATATGGGTTCCACTACGCCTTTCAGAAGCACATCCTCATAGAGAGCCGCGAGTCATGCCGCGTGCCCGTGCCTTTACCGCGCTGCCCCTTCAGCGCACCGCCTGTCAAACAGAACGAGGGTAACTAGCTATGTACCTAGTCAACTTGAACTTAGTGTCAGAGAGATGGGTTCCACTACGCCTTTCAGAAGCACATCCTTATAGAGAACCGCGCTGTCCCTTCAGCGTGCCGCCTGTGAAACAGAACGAGGGTAACTAGCTATGTACCTAGTCAACTTGACCTTAATGTCAGAGAGATAGGTTCCACTACGCCTTTCAGAAGCACATCCGTATAGAGAACCGCGCTGTCCCTTCAGCGTGCCGCCTGTGAAACACAACGAGGGTAACTGTAGCTCTGTATCTAGTCAACTTGAACTTAATGTCAGAGAGATGGGTTCCACTACGCCTTTCAGAAGCACATCCTTATACAGAACCGCGGTGTCCCTTCAGCGCACCGCCTGTCAAACAGAACGAGGGTAACTTTAGCTCTGTATCTAGTCAACTTGAACTTAATGTCAGAGAGATGGGTTCCACTACGCCTTCATAAGCACATCCTTATAGAGAACCGCGCTGTCTCTTCAGCGTGCCGCCTGTGAAACACAACGAGGGTAACTGTAGCTCTGTATCTAGTCAACTTGAACTTAATGTCAGAGAGATGGGTTCCACTACGCCTTTCAGAAGCACATCCTCATAGAGAGCCGCGAGTCATGCCGCGTGCCCGTGCCTTTACCGCGCTGTCCGTTCAGCGCACCGCCTGTCAAACAGAACGAGGGTAACTAGCTATGTTCCTAGTCAACTTGAACTTAATGTCAGAGAGATGGGTTCCACTACGCCTTTCAGAAGCACATCCTTATAGAGAATCGCGCTGTCCCTTCAGCGCACCGCCTGTCAAACAGAACGAGGGTAACTAGCTATGTACCTAGTCAACTTGAACCTAATGTCAGAGAGATGGGTTCCACTACGCCTTTCAGAAGCACGCTGTCCCTTCAGCGTGCCGCCTGCGAAACACAACGTGGGTAACTGTAGCTCTGTACCTAGTCAACTTGAACTTACTGTCAGAGAGGTGTGTTCCACTACGCCTTTCAGAAGCACATCCTCATAGAGAACCGCGAGTCATGCCGCGTGCCCGTGCCTTTACCGCGCTGCCCCTTCAGCGCACCGCCTGTCAAACAGAACGAGGGTAACTAGCTATGTACCTACTCAACTTGAACTTAGTGTCAGAGAGATGTGTTCCACTACGCCCCTCAAAAGCCAAAGCCAGATATAGCCAGATAGCCTTCCTGTATCACATCATCAGCCTATGATAGTCCACTGCTGGACGTAGGCCTCTTTTATCTACTATGCGTATAGACGCATTAGGAGGTAAATGCCCATAATCACCACGCTGGGCAAGCGTATTGGCGATCGCAGTAATGTGTCCACTATGATGACGCTGCTGCCCATCACACTTCAATCCCTTAGTCGACTCTTACGACACCCGCAGAAGGAGTTGGGGTGGTGACTAATGTATTCTTACTGCCGTCACCAGACGCTTGCTGTATACACTCAACTTATTGCCTGGCTTGAAATTGTTGCCCATATTTACAATTTATGGACAAGTATTGGCTTAAAAAATATTCAAATGGTTAACTACGTAGACGTACGATTGTAGAATACGTATGTGTTACTTTTCAATCCCCAAACAACATTATCAGTTAAAAAAAAAATACTGATTTTGACAAGATAGAAGAAGAAGAAAAAAAAAACTTTTCTACTGATGAATTGGGGTTTTAAAAGCAAACAGGAGTTCTATAAAATTTCTCATCATCGTCATCATATCAGCCGTAAGACGTCCATTGCTGAACATAGGCCTCCCCCAAAGATTGCCAC
Source organism: Thaumatotibia leucotreta (assembly GCA_025490895.1). Taxonomy (NCBI): domain Eukaryota; kingdom Metazoa; phylum Arthropoda; class Insecta; order Lepidoptera; family Tortricidae; genus Thaumatotibia; species Thaumatotibia leucotreta. The sequence goes on along the minus strand of JALPQI010019894.1, from coordinate 2,435 downwards.
AATAACCGGTCCTGCGCCACCGACCCGCGGATTTCATGAAAATGTCGACATTCATGTTTTGTTCAGCTCATTGAATTCCATATTCCTTAAAACTCTTCTCCCGATCTTGCCATCACATTATTGAATATTCATACACATTTACTAACTTCATGTGTTTTTGTTCACTGTAATAGACATTAGGGAAGAGCGGATCTCCTGTCACAAGTATTCCTATATTTACTAGGAGATCCCTACTTTTCTTTAATTTAAGTAATTGTTTAAGCGAAATAAAGTATTTTTCATTTTCATTTTTTTTTCATGTGGCTAGGTATTCTGATTATTCTTAATTTTGAAGTGTACCTTTTTCAGACGCCCTCGAATCAAAGTCAATAAGCACCGGTACCTCAACGAACAGTCTGGAACTGATGTGTTCCGAGCACATCACAAACAACGTGGACCTGCAATGGCACATGGTTCACTCCGACATTCGCGGTCGTGCCTCTGTGAAGGGCATCACTCTGTCGCAAGCTATGATGGATATTGTGCGGATGTCACCTTTGAACTGGGGTAAGCTGCCGATTTCAGGGAGGCTCTTTATTTTTAATTAGGTAGTTCTTAAAGAGGGTTTTTGGTACTTTTTCTGCCACTATAGGGCAGTGAGATCCATCCTCCACTAACTAATATTAATATTTGTAACTTTATGTATTAATTTAATTTCAATATTAATCTTTGATTGCTATGATTGTCATGATTGATTATTGTATTTTGACGTTTAAATTGGTTTTACAAGTAAATGAGTATGAGTATGAGATGGCAGCACTGTGGCTTAAGGTCCAAGGAACTGTCAAAACAAATACACTAATTTAATTTCCTATAGACTTGTTGCTTTATTTCTTCTTAAAACCATTACTTGGATAGTATGAATCTGACAGCTGCTTGGACCTCATGCCTACGTAGCGCCACCTGGTGGCAGAAAAAAATATCGAAAATTCTCATTCGGCTGTATATTTTTTTCTTTTTTTTATGTTTGTTACATCAGAACTTCCTTTACAGAAGTGAGCGTAAACTCCCAATGCATCAAGCCGCAAGAAGAGTACAGCTGCTCAGCGGGCGAGTGCATCTCGCTCGGCGTGGCTGTCTGGAACCACCTTAGTAGGCCGCTGCATCGCCTGTGTTTATCTGTTCAACTGTACCAGGATTATAACAATGGAGTGTTGAGCTATAAGCTGGATAATAGGGTCGCTACTGCAGGGAATAACAAGTGAGCGAGATATACTTATTAATAGGCATGATGACTGGCAAGTCAAATCAGCATCTTTTTTCGAACTGTCAAAACGATCACCACTATGGAATTTTATATGAAATACTCAAAAGTGACGTCACGTTTGAGTTCTGCCAAATGACCTACTCTTTTAAGTTCTTTTGAATTTATTAAATAGAAGTTCTATACAAAAATTACTGCAATCTACATCTTAGTAATAATTTATTCGTGTGTTATGTCGGGCATAATGTTAAATAATTTATTTTAACTACAGTCATCATCCCTATTATAATTATTATTATTTAATAAGCAAGGAGGCAGTTATAAAACTGATGACTGATCCAGTGATCATTGTGACAATAATCATAGTCAAGTTGTAGATGTGATGTACTTGTCTAGTCCATTTTTAAACTTATTCACATTTTGTGCTGAGATCACGTCCACTGGGAATCACTATGCTTTGTAATTTTCTCAATCTCCGTAGCCTAGTTGGTAGTGACCCTGTCTACGAAGCTGGAGTTCGAATCCCGGCGAAGAGATTATTTGCGTATTTATTTATCATGCGTACATGTGCAACTTGATTTCGCTATTTATTTCGTCATTTTAAAAACGCTTAAAGGTCTTCGCACACTTTAACAACTCCACGCCAACGCGGTAGCAACTCTACTCAAACTCACGATGAGTAGTCAACTAGTTGATCCACCCAATTGTCACTAGTGGATAGTGGACAACGCGGTGTCAACGAGTGGGCAACGAAAATGGTTGCTCGATACATGTCAGTCGCAAACGCATAGTCGTTGCGTGGACAACGTGTGGTCGTTGTGTGACAAACGAGTCGGAGTTGACCTTTAGTGTACGATGGGTAGGCCACTCATCTCATAGTACACTACTTTAATATATTTTTTTGAAATTAAACCTTGAACATATGACACAGGGCTTAAATTTCAATGATTAGACTTGAGTCGAGTGGGTGTGGAGTTGATATAGTGTGCGAAGACCTTAATTTTCCCATGCCTTTGTCTTCTGCCTTTAGTCCCATCTCGTAGCCAGATTTGGTAGCTAGCTACGAAATGAGAATCGTGTCTTCCCATCTCGTAGCTAGCTACCAAATAGGAACAATTTTCCCATCTCGTAGCCAGATTTACTAGCTGGCTACGAAATGAGAAACATGCCTTCCCATCTTGTAGCTAGCTAC
>JALPQI010019893.1:0-19393 GCA_025490895.1 Thaumatotibia leucotreta | reverse complement strand
GTGCATATATTATGTTGGTGCAGCCTACTATTGTCTCAAGTATAATGTAACTATATAAATAAATCACCGCATAAGTCATAAACCGGTTTACGATTCTAAAACAATTGCGTGTTTTAACGCATTAGTAAGGCGTCTAGAAAATGAAACCTGGCTCGCAATCGATACAGCCCATTTTGTGGCTTCATTAAGGCTATTTAATGGTTTACTGGCAATATCAGTGACGACACCTGAACGTGACACCTACATCTACATCCAATGTCATTTCCATTTATACTATAAGTGGGTGAATCAAATTTTTTCTGTCTATTATTACCATGGTTACGGTCGCCTGAGTCACGCTGGTTTTATGCATAATTGTGCTACTCAAACTATGCAAACATGTATTTTTCTGGTGTTAATAAACCTTTTCCTTGATGGGCGATCTACAAATATGGACTTTATGCATGTTTGCATAAATTAAGTAGCATAATTTAGCATAAAACCATCGTGACTCAGGCGACCGTAACCATGGTAATAACAGACAGAAAAAAGTTGATTCACCCAAGTACATACAGGATGTATCTAACCGCCATAGTGGCATTTATCAATGGTCAATGTAACGCGCACTATACTCGTAATTAGTTGCCAATAATTGCAACATGTCATGGTCAAGAGATAATTAACGAGTATTTGTAACATTGCATCTAGTTAAATATTTGAAAAATAATTAGGTAATATTTCATTTGAGTTTGAAAGAAATATTCTCATCGTTTATTTCAGCATCTGCATCCCATTGCTGGTTTTAAATAAAAGCCCGCATGACGGTAACACACAGTATGGGGTCTATATCGGATCGCATAAAAGTATTGTTCCGAATGTTATGTCGCATAAGAATTTTACGCCGAAAATTGTTTCGCCGAATTATTGTTTCGCATATTTTTCATGTGCCGAAGTTTTTGCGCCTAAAGTCGTCTGTCCGAAACATTATTCATCCTAATGCTTATTGTGTCTAAGATTCCTTTGCCGAAATTGTATTATGCATATGTTTGATGATCCTAATATTGTACATTCTAAAATTGCTGCTAAACATAACGCCTACTAAAATGAAATACGATCCGCCAACATGTCGACGGAGCCCCTAGCGGGGCTCCTATTTCCGCTCTAAGGGACGAAAGGTACCTAACGAACCTATCCAGGTGGATTACATGATTTTGAAATGTTTTTCTTTTCCATGCGGGGGGCTTCGCCCCCCGAGCCCCCCTTGTGGGGGGCTTCGCCCCCCCTTCCCCCCTTATTTGATCTGTCTCCTAGCAGCTGAAGCAGACCTAGTATTTGTATTGTAAAATGTCTAAGATTAATGTTTTAACCTAACTTAACCGTATCGGTTCTGCTCCTCTCGTTTTTCTGCAATCTGGTTATTTACAAATAGCTAATTAATTCCATTTGATAGACGTGACAACTTAATATTAATGTAGTTTAAGTTAGTTCAAAAGACTAGTGCTGTTATTTTAGCCACTCTAATAATAATGCGAAATATTTTTTATGACAATCAATATTAGTAATATTACATTTTAGATAATTTAAAAATCGGCATACGAATATTCTGAAAAACATACTTTAGGACTTCTATATGTGTATGCATAAAAATAATTCGGCGAAACGATTATTATGCCATTCAACAATATGCCAAATGTTTCGGCCAAAACATTTTCTGCACAATGAACATTATGCGAAGAGACGGGCACCCGATACGTCCACCTAATGCGTAAATTGTGACGTGCCCAAGATAACTCATATAATTGAGTAATAGTAATTCCTATAACAATGCAATTGACGCTGTATTTTATTTTATTACTTCATTTTTTGTCTTCTGTTTGTGTTGTTATTTCCGAAAAAGTAAATGGATAGTTGATTAATTGAATCCCATCCGAATTTGACTTAAAGAAAACGAAGGTATTCAAAGTATGATAGTCGCCGAAACCAAGTGGCACGTCAGTGTCCTTAGTTTTCGGAACGATGTTGGGCATTTTCATGTCAGAGCTATATTTTGAAATTCGTGTTTGATTAACATGACTTAATTGAGTTCAAATTTCTTGTAGTTTTTATGGTACTCTTGTACGAGTAGATAGTGACGTAGCACACTTTGATCTCGCTCTAAACAGAACATACATAACGACAGGTTTGTTCTAAACATGGAACTCGAAATCGCAGACAAAAGCTAACAAATTCGGTATATTTAGATTACCTATTTAGCGTCGCGTCGGCAACTCGCGAAAAATATTCAGTCGCCGTGGGGTGTTTGACGAAGGCTTTAGCGTTATGTAAGTCAGCGCTTGATTAGCCCTCTTGCTCAGTGTTTCGGTATACGTGCATGCGATCACGCCTCCTCTATAAAACTATAAATGCCGGTTGAAGTTGACGTCTAGTGCCTCAGTACCTGAAGCTTTTCAAATAGATTAATGTCAATATGTACGGATGGATTAGGAATCCCAGCGTGAGTACCCATTTCATTGTTTATTGTAGTCATTGTTTGAATATCAAATTGCCGGTAGTTAATTGTGTCAAAGGACTTTGTTGCGGCGTATAGGTAAAAAAGTGCATCAACAACTTTTCTTGAACGCAAAAGTGAACTTGAATTTTATTTACAATATTAAGGGTCTACGGAAAAAACATGTCCAAAGCTTGAAAAAATGAGGGCAAATTCACACCTTATTCTGTTTAATGTAAGGTGGTTTTTCCTTCTGTAATTTGAATTGTCTAGACATGTTCTTTCCGTGGACCCTTCATATTGTTGCTGCGGCGTATAGGTGTAAACAGGCATCAAAAACCATTATTGAACGCAATTTTATTTACAATATTTAATGGAATGTATTCAAATAAACACAAAAAACCAATGATTAATTTACTTAGGTTATGTTCCTTGACTTCCGGAAATCGCTTCCCGTTAAAGTCGGCGTGATTTTACAATGGTCTAATTTAACAATATTTCCAACAACATCAGAAGAAAATTAATGTCAGGCTGGACTAATAAATAGAAGCAGAACTTTTTTTTTTTTTTTTTTTTTTTTATGCTATAGGTGGCAAACGAACAGACGAATCGCCTGATGGAAAGCGATTAACGTCGCCCATGGACACCCGCAACACCAGAACGAGGTTAGAATTAAAACTGGATACTAGTCGTGATACGATTGAGCCTATTGAGATTTCTGGGACCGGTCGCCCTTAGTGATAATGATTATAATGGGTTTTATAATAGCGTGTGTGCAATATTGTAGTCATATGACCGGCTTACTGTGGCTTAGCCGATGATCTTGTAACGGACGTTTAAAGGGCATTAGGTCCTTTCTCTTTCTATGTTGTTCCATTATTTCTTCCTCGTGTTATGAGTTTTCCGGTTTCCTCGAGTTCCTATTTACCATATTCCAAGAAATTATAAAGAATCCAAAACTTTTTATGTTTGCATTCGAGTCCTACATCGGACGTTGTACCTAAACTTGGTTCTTGCGTGGTATATTATGACATTATAATTTAATATAATTTAGAATGCCTGCCTAGTAACGGTGGGGCTACTAAAAATACAAAGTATTATTTGAAGAAATTAATTTGATTTGTATTATTTAATAATATAAGGTATTAGTTCCCCGTTGACAAAGGTAGGTACCTAATACTATTATTTGTCGTGGACTTGTGGATCGTGGAATATGTAGATAATACGAGTAGGTATACGAGAAGATTGAATACGAGGAATATCCGCCATCCGATGTTGATTGTGTGAATACAGCTCAATCAATTGAAAGTGAAAAATTAGGTTTATAGTCTGTTTTGCTTATGTTTTATCTTAACGGTCATAAAACGAGATAATCGTCAAGCATTTAAGTAAGATAAATTGATAAAGAAACCAGGTTTTTGGTTCTAAGAGAAAGTACATATTACTTTCCATTTGTACCATTTGGTTTACCTACTCAATATTCGCAACTCAATGTTACTATGCATTTAACGCGTCTTTGATAGCAAATGTTCACAATGACTCTAAAAAATATTTGCTATATCATATGTGTACCTAATTACAATGATTTTCTTGTGACACCTTATTTGACTGCGTTAGTGAATTATAGTGCTTTCTGTCACATGTTATTGTCCTAGGTGATAGTCAACAAGCGATAAGTGTGTGTATGTTTTGCATACACGCCTTATCGTGTACAAATTAATTATTTTTGCCTCATCTTTGCTTGTTGGTTGAACGAACTACCTAAGATAAACAAGGGAAGGTCGCGAAAGGGTGATCGGCACTTTAAAAACCAAACACAACGGAAAATTTAATTATCATGTCTATGAGATTAAGCCTAAGATCATGTGCGTATCAGTTGCTTACTCGTTGGAGACAAGCGAGGTCGATGAACAATGAAGTGGGGTGGAGTTGTTAGGCAGGTCGTACGACTACTAAACTAAGTGTAATGATTCTCGATGTTGAACAAAATCGGCCGATGTCAAATATGCTCACAAATCAACACTAGTTATTTATTTACTGGTCAGATTATGTACCTAGTTACTTTATAAGTATTAGATGGCATATACCAAAGAATATCAAATCAAGTGCACAAACGTTCGTGGTGGGATTCGAACCCACGTATGTCAGCTTTTGCGGCTGATGCCTAAACCACTTGGCCAGCCAGTCTTAGTAGACGCCGGTCAAGTTTCTCGGGTACATGTAATTTCTTATAACTCTTACAAGGCTTGGCGCCTTTGACCATATTCTACTTATACATAGTAGGTATATGTATAGTAATGTGACTAATTAAGACAAACACAAACAAAAATATGTTCATAAAATGATTCGTTCATTTTGTTCCACACAATGTTAATTGTACCTATGTAATTAATGTTTAAAAAAAACAATAGACTATCGCGGTGCACGGCTTGAAGCATATGATACATCGAGATATTGGCAAAGGAAAAGGAATTTAATATAATAATGACATATTCAAATTCAAAATTCTTTTACCTGTCACCTCGAGTCGTCTATTAAGCTCTTTACGCCATTGTAAAATGAGGCTCTCACTGCAATTTCAAAAGTCAGAAAAGAGATGCGAAGTTAAAGCATACCTAATTTAGGTGACTAAAGCAGACCTACTCGCAATTTACTATTTTCGGTGTCCACTGTAGACAGCATTTCGCTCAGATGCAAATATAAATAAATAACCTTGACCTTGACATTCACTTTAGTACCGGGATGTCGATGCAGAAGTCGTAGTTATTAATTATGTTGTTTCCACTGACTCATTTATACGGCTAATCCACAAAATTATTTCCTTACCTAGAAATGTCACTAGTGGATTTTCCCAAGGAAAAGTATGTAGTAGATACGTAATACTTTATCAAATTTTGATAATTTTCAATTCTCTTAGGTACCTATCTAAAAATAAGTAAAACTAATCTTAAAATTTTAATAACTATACCTAAGCTAAATTAATTAAAACTAAACCTGCCTTAACAAACAAAATCCCTATTTAAATCCAATTATTAAAATTGAAAATAAAACGAATTATTAAAATTATTGCCTAAGCCCCGACAAGTTTTAAGTTTAAGAAGTTGAACATTTTGCTTAGTATTTTATGTCTCTGATTACAGTGAATACCTCTGTGTTGATGCATATTTTTAAAATCATAATAGTCCTTTTCAGAGTTTTTCTAATAACGTAATTCTTAGTCTTACTGATACAGTTTAGCCTTATTCTTTTGTATCGAAGAGTGTAAGTACCTTGGCTAACCGTACGTATTACGTAAGTACCTATGTATATTATCTATCGCATATTTCATAAAGGCAAGAAATTAACATAAAATAGCTATGGAATTTCTCCATTATCTTCTCAATTGATTCTTAAATGACATCGTGATTGTCATGTCACGCCTAGTCAACTCATGTCAGAAGTCATTCATGCCGACAGAAGAGCAATGTGATGTTATGTGTGTTAAGGATGGATTACATCATGTTGCTTGCATCTATTTGTCGTTATCGTATACTAGCGGTGTTATGGTTGAATAGAATAGATACTTTAGCTGACGACGTGTAACAAGGCAGCAGTAAGTAGTTATAATTATTGTTTATTTCACAGTGTGAAGGAATTAACGTGTCTATTAGGTTTAACTGTATCATCCCACATAAAAATAATATACTTGAAGCTCTTTACATTGCAATGAATTTCTTTTAAATAAGCCTGTAAAACTACAAACCACAAATCAAACCTCGTTAGCACTGTATAGTTTGAAAATTATTCATAAAGAAAATTGATAAAAAGACGGTGTTGTCAATGTAAGTGGTTTATTTTGGCCATAAAAAAAGAGATTTTACCCTTTAAAGGGTTAAAAATAAAAGGATTGCGAAAATAAACAAGTGCCTGACAAACTACTCGATTAGCATACTGCTGTAAATACGCCTGTAACGTGCTAAGTAACTTCTCGTTTGTAGACTACTATAAATAATACTCTAAGTACTTGTGCAGTCAATGATACATTGCCATGCACGATGTAAAGGTGTCTCTACATTCGATACTTAAACCTGTCAACTGTCAATAAAGAACGATATAGGTATCAAATCGATATGATATAAGCCTTCTCTACATGCTGCCATTTTTGTCGTCTAGACATTATCTCTAGATATATAAGTAAGTTACGAATTATATACAAATTTTTCTTTACCTTTCTGTTTTACTTGTCTTAACACTCATTTTATACATATTTTATTTGATTAACTTCGAAACGGCACTTTGTTGATTGCGTGTGGCTACTGCAGCGCATATTTTAAGGCATTGAAATGGATAGGCGTGGTAGGATAAGGGAGCATCGTGTTTGTTGGTATTTTTTTCTGATTACGCCATTAGTAAGTTTTGTACTAAAATCCTTATAAAAAATAAAAATACGTGTGTTAACATTTTTGAACATATTTTTTAATTGCAAAAATATAACTTGCAAAACTATTTAATAAAACAATTTCAGTTGTTCTACAAAAATATACAGTCATTCTTTGCAGCATAATGTTCCGTCGTAGACTCGTTTAATAAATTACTTTACCTATGAGGAGGTGTAGCTCATCAGAGACTTTACTTAATTTTATGAATAATTTTATTATGATGCACCATTATAATATAATGAGCAGGGTTCGGATATCTCGTAGCACGGTAAGACGTTAGAGAATCACGGAGTCGATTTTAACACAAAAGTCTTACCGTGCTACGAGATATCCGAACCCTGGTAATAAGCAATGCTCGGCGGGGTGAGCTGTTTTCATACTAAACGTCACGTGATACATGTCATTTAGTATGAAAACAGGTCACCCCCGCCGAGCATTGGTAATAAGCTTCCTATATAATTAGCTACCTGAATTACAGTAGGTACTTGCCTGCTACACACAATCTTGCAGGACGGTCTCCACACATAAGTAAAACGTCAAGCCCTCATCTTGATGTCATTGGCCCAGTTGCGAAATGTTATCTCTGTAAACCTAAACAAGCGAACAGGCTCCATTTCTCCACACGCTGTTTGCCAAGTGCCTTCTTACAGCTGTTTGAGGAACGACAAATCTCGGCGCTAGACAGTAAGCAAATCTCATAAAGGAGAAAACAATAGGAAAGCCAGAGTGACCGGAGTGGCTGGACTATCATTATGAAGCAATAAACGCGTATAAGATGTCGTTATTTAGCATCGTTACCCTTATCTCTGTTGAGACGCCGAGAATTGCCAGTATCTCGTAAACTATAACGCAGTCGTGGTGTGTTTGTGATTATGTTAAGCGTTTTTCGTGTGTTGAACGTAGCTTGAATATCGCGTGTTGTAGTGTGATGGAGTTCCAGTACTATGGCAATATTGAGCGCCGACCTCGCCGATATGACCGGCCTCTGTGGGACGAGGAAGACAACCTTTCTGACAGGCATATTAACGGTAACTAACATTTACGTTGTTGGTAACTCAATCGTCAAAACGTAGGTATTAATTTTAATGTAAATAATATCGCATTTCTTTAGTACCTATACCAATCGTCAGTAAAATAAAAGAAAATGTAAACAAATCTCGCCGATTTTCCATAGCATTTGACACATATCGTGAAACACGTTTTTAGATATATTTTTACGTTAATACTAATAAATGTCAATAATTTTAACTAAAAATGTATGTCAACTCTAGGTTTAACGTAATAAAACAAGATTGTGTTCTAAAAGTGCGTGATTATGGAATAATGTAAGTTTTTAGGTTTGTTTACATTTTTTTGGATTCTACTGACCAATGGTATATACTCGTACAAATTAAATAATGTGATCAGTGATCACATCAAAGTGTATCAAACCGTTTCTTCTCCAGAGCGCAAAATGTTCTTTACTTTTTTGTAATCAAAATAGGATACTGATACTGAACATGTTATCGGACCACTACAATTTTTTTACACTCTACACTCGTTGACCATTAGGTACCCTCCATTTCTACATATATTCGCCAGTCACAGTCAATTTTTGACAGTTGAAAGTTGTCAGAGTAATCCCCACTGTGTTTTACGCGTAGATATATTTATTCGATAGTTGTTATAAATATTAGTAAATTATTGTGCGACAGGCATCTAATCAATAAAATAAGAGTATACGCATTTTATTATTTATACGAGTCTAAGAAAGTGAATGATAATAATATAATAATCGTGTACTTTTCTCAACAAAATGTTGCGACTCACACTTGTATATTATGTGCTTTATTTGCATAATTTAACAGTTAACAAGTCTAATTCCATGTTAACATACTTAAACAAAAAATAAATAAGTAGGTATAACAATGATGTCATATGATAACTTCAGAATTTGTTTTCGTTAGGTACTTACTTTTGTTGCCATTATTAGGTATCTTACCGGAAGTAAATACTTTAAATTTTATTGCTACCTCCGCCCTATTCCTAATACCTATTCCTATTTTAGTAATAACTATTTACAAAAGTAGAGCTGGGCTAAAATTCATGTCTCAAAATTAAGATTTTGTGTTAAATTAGTTTAATTTCAGTTTATTTTTCTAAATGTTATATTCAAATTTCACATACTTACGATAACCCAAAAATCATTTATTAGACGTGTATATATTATATGATTAAAATAACTACAAGCCGTCCGTGATGAGTTCGAAAGATCTTACCTACATTCTTGATGACAAAAAATTACCAAAAAATAATACCAAAACCTGTTTTATAAATGATAATAATATAGTTTGATTGTCAACTTTTTGTACGATCTGTCATTCCTAAGATCATATATTAACACGCTCAGTGCGGAACAGGTCATATGTGACCTGTACAAGTATGGTTAATTACAAATATTACAATTTAACTTAATTGCCGCAGCGAAGGTGTTAATAAAACATCATTGTGAATTTATACATTTATGTGTATGCTAGCCGCTCGCTCCCGGCTTCGCGCGGGTGCATTTACGAGTATTAGATATGTGTAGAAACCGTTTTCTTGAATCAGTCTATGTCCGTTACATATTACAAGACTTACTAAATATCTAAGTGGACACATGGAGACAGACAGATAGCGGGAAGCAACTTTGCTTTTTTACTATACATATGTTTATATTATTATTATTATTATTTGGAGACTGACGTGTCCCACTGCTGGGCAAAGGCCTCCCCCCAATCTATGTTTATATTACTTTTTTTTAATCATATAGGTAGCAGAATCTATGTTTAACGTTTGTCGGTATACTCCTTCCCACCCTGTATGCTATACCTAGTGTTCATAAATATAGTATAATAGACACAGTTCCTAGATGTGAATCGTAAATTATTGCGTATGTGCTTCCACCAAAGAGAAACCTTATTATACATACTTACGTGCTAGCGTGACGTAGATACTGATAGTTAAGCCGATTGAGTAGGAATTACAATCGAATTAGATTAAGATATATCATAATTCGGGGCTCATTTTAACATACTTACTCCATCACTGTCGCATTCATTCCAATTGTACGAGCTTGTGCCTATTAGTAATTGCAATATTTTACATATACATTTTTGATGTTCATTGTAATATTTTACTTATAATTTGTATTTCATGATAATCATGAGGTCTCACTTGGGGTTGTTCTATGCAATTTTTCAAGAAATACGAGTACGATGCTCTACAATTATTCGTACTTAACTTTTTTTGCTTGCTACCAATCTCAACTTTGATAGCACACGTGCCAATATTTGTTCAAATATTCGTGTGAGTGTGACATTTAAGATTTATACTCACAGAAAAGGAGGCTGGTGTAGCTATTTAATTTCGGCTATAATACGTTAAACCTGTGTATGTAATCGGCTACGACGAAGTGCTACGAGCGTAGCTTAGCGGTTAATGTAATAAAGGGATGCTATAGTGACAAAAATAGTTGTCCGAATTTTTTTATTTTTGCAGTAGCCCCCTGGTTGTATGTAGGTACGTATCTATACTATTGGCCGCAAAAAAACGTTCTCACTTTATGAATATATTTATGAATTGGGGTACCACACTTCTGCAGCTAATATTATAGCATGTGATTGTTAATATTGTTATACACAATTTTGTTATTTCCGCTTTGGTTTCAGTATGTTAGAGATAAGCAGAAGATAAGTGGCTATTATGTGTCGCGCGATAGTGATTAATTACGAGAGATAGTCGCCTCGAAGTGATATAACGTGACCGCAATTGCATTTCAGACTTATGAATAGTTCAATAGATAAGCAAACGGCGATTAAGGTCAGCGCATATAGTGAGTGGAGACAAGTGCCTGCTATCCGTGTGGTTCTGTCAGAAAAAAAAAATCGGTGTTTCCATGAAGGAGTGTAATCTTCTGGATAGTATCTACCGTAAGTTTTTGCCTGTAAATATTTTCCAGGATTGAGTCTAGTGTCATGTAAACCTGCTTGCCTGGTTCTTATTTTTTCTTTACTAAAACAGGCAAGAGTCTTTTACGTCCTGATAAAAAGGATGTTTTGGTAATGAGTTTATAAAATACTACTACCTAATTGATATTTTGAATTAAAGCGAATTTGTTATTGTATGCTCCTATCTTATACGCCCACTTACTAAGTAATACAATACAAGAGATATGAAGCTACATATTTATTTGTAATGGCAGCACATATATATATAATATATATATATATATTATAAATCGTGAAGATCACTGGCAATTACTCATTTCATTGTCATGTCTAGGGAGGATTAGATACAAAACGGAAAGCACGCTGGAGGTAATTCTGCTTTCATAGCAAAAAGTTTAGTGTGTCACACGTTATGTCATTTTGTTCAAGAAAAAAATCTCACACAAATTGTCCTAATTCCATAGTACCTAAGCTCAATTAAGGCTCGTGTTGTGGCTACTAAGCGACGATATAAAACAATGGTAGGGTCAAATAGGTATATAACTACGGAACCCTACACTGAACATGACCCGACTTATTTTTTATTTATAAATGTTATTAAATTTTTTAACTGTAGGTAATATTTTATAGTTATTACATTATTTATTTTTGAAAATTTTACTGTAAGAACGTATTTATTAATCTAATAAAACTTTCGTGGATACAAATATTGAAAAGGTTAAATACTATTGCTTATATTAAAACGATTAAATCATAACCCTACGACCCGGTCTTATGTCCGATAAGGAGCAATAAATCATTTTATTTATTATATTTATCACAGCAGGGTGTACAATTAACAATTCTAAGACTGCATAAAGATGCGTTCAAACTAAAAGAGCATTCGCTGTTCTAACCTCCCACTCTACGAAATTCGATCGGTAAACAAAACGTGATTGGTTGATTTCGTGGAACGGGCGCTAGAACAGCGAATGCTCTTTTGGTTTAAACGCACCTTCATATCAAATATGTATAGGATTTACATACATTGTTGTGCTCTCCTAATCAATCACACTTCAACAAAGATAAGCGTAGTGCTTACCTTGCAGCCTTTATCAGTACATGCCGTACCTAGTCTGCCGACGGGACCATCTTGTGCCTTAATTCAGTACGGTTTATTTACAGGTAGGTAGGATCACGTATCTTATTTAAAATAAAAAATATCATAAATAAATAAATATCATTGGACAATCTTATTTAACTTACCCACACTAAGGTCAATAATGGCTTGTGTGACTGAAACGACGATATATGTGTTTATTATATAGATAATAAATTATAGATATTATAGATACATACAAATATTTAAATACATAAAAAAGAACCCTAATCAATCGACCAACTCGCTAATATTTGTGATAACTGAAAAAAACACAAATACGAGTATATGCCCTCACCGGAACTCGAAACCGGAATCTCCAGCTCGTAGGCAGGGTCAACTACCGACTGAGCTACGAAAACTTGTGGTGAACTTAGCTGAATTTGTCATTATGGTTAGGTAAAATAGATTTACGAGTGAATAGGGGGTAGTTAGGTACGTTTGTTTTTCGCGTGTACATAGGTTTTAACGGATATGTATAAATCTAAGCATAAATACTGAAACGGTATTATAGGTACCATTTATAACTAGGTATTTTAGTGTAGTTTATTTTAAAATATTTGGTAAGTATTATAACCATTCCGTTAAATATTTGTTTATTGACCTCAATGTAAAAGGGGTGACGACTGATAGCCATATTCATATTAGCCTACGAGAAACAGAGTCGCTAAGAACTTCAACAAAGCAGAATCTTATTCTATAATAAGTAGGTACATAATTAGAGTTTGTACGTTTCCCGCTTCGTATATGCCCGTCTAGACGGTAGACCGGGAAGCATCGATCCCCAAGGATAATTTTAGAAGCCCCCTTCCATTGTCACTTCACTGCTCACTCGGGTAGCGCAGATTTTTCAATCAGCGGATAGAAAACAACGGAAAGTTGATTATAAATAATTTGGAAGTAATGTAATATAGCTATTGTGGGTGAATGGGTTATGCAGAGGGATTATATTGTGTCCCAACTGTGGACATTGTAGAAGTTAAGAACACCAAAACCTAATTTCCAAATAAACATTTTCTATGCATTAAAAATTCATATAATTACCTACAATAATAGTAAATTATATTTTAAACCTGTTATATCTCTGTAAAAAATCCGGATATTTATAGTACATGCTGGCTTTAGGTATAGATTCCAGTCTAGATTGGTTTTATTTCATTTTTATAAAAAAATACTCTTTGCATGCTCAGCCGGTCATATCCATCATGTTAGCAGAGCCACCTTTTTTCAAGTATAAAAATATCACAGATACGAACACGGACTTCCTAATTGTATGCTGTTTGTTTCCTAAGTCAATAAAATAAAAATAAAAATAAATAAATATGCCTATTGTCCTGACAGCTTTAATTGCAGCCTAACACGCCACGCCTGTAGGCTTATGATGGTACCGTGTTTAATCGTTTGTCGTTGTTGCCGTCAGGTTCTAACAGGTACCTATGTACGTAAGTGCGAAAGTGACTCGTAGCACGATAAATAGATAAAACGGGACCATCATAACCTGTTTTAAAAGGTAGCTCTTCATGCTACAGGCTACGTCGTAGCGCTACGAGATTAGCTAGTCAGCAACTTATTTACCTACGTCACGCTGATTACCGTCAAGCTACCTTGAAGGAGATTTTTTAACCGGCAATCACACTTCGTCGTTCACCTAATGGGGTAGCCGAATTACGAGTAAAATGCGAGGTTTTCAGGCACTCCCGCACTACCCGCGGCGCCTATACCTAACCCCGTTATCATTAGATAGCCAAAAGAAATCTTAGACAGGTGAAATTGCACGTTGTTCATAATGACTTCTGTGTGTAACTGGTGTTAGTGAATATACCCACTCAACTCAGCCGATCAAGAATATTGGCAGTATTGTACAAACCGCGAAAGAGTTGAGTGGCCATAGAAAAGGGAAATTACTCGTATATTTAGGCATATTATGATTTTAAATAGCAACTGAGCCTAGTATAAATAGACTTTCCGATTCCGACCCAGGCCACATTTCCGAATCCAATAGATGGTATCTTCCTCCAACACTACAAAGCGTCTCTGATAAAGACATTTATCCACCACCGACAGCAATAACAAAGAGCAGACAGTAAAGGAAAAAATCACAAAGTGTCGTTTACATTGGCAGTAATAACATTTTAATTTAACCCTTTGTGAGTTTGACGGAAGCCTTGCCGGGCTCGCCAGCGCCATTAATTGAGTCGCCGTCGGCAAACAAAGCGGTGCAATTGCAATCGGACCGCGAGCATGCGGTCTGGTGCGTTCACGTCGCTTAGTGAGCGGAGAGAGCCGAGAGTTCTACTCGGGATAACCAGTCCAACTATCGTCTCCTTAATACAGGGTGGAACGGAGCGACGATCCTTCGACTGTCTACCAACCATTACGGTGAACTTTCGTACATAGAAAATTGACTTTTCCATACTATTGAAATCTAACTAATCATTCACTTTGTATGAGGGGTTAAATTTTTTAAAGATATTTCGATGCTGATACTACTTATTTATACTGAAAGTTCATCGTAGTGGTTGGTAGACTGGGTCGGTAGCGGGAAGGATCGTCGTTCCGTTCCACCCTGAATCTCTGGAAATAGGAGGTTGATGGCGGATGGCAGGTTTTAGAAAAATAGGCATTTGAACTAATTATTACTGTCACTTTGCACGATCTACAGCTCCGATACGGTTAGAAAGTGACAACTGCATCTTCGCCTGATAATATAATACCTACCTACGTAGAATTTTCGAAACAGTTTTTCGTTGTCCCCTTTTTAACCTCAAAAATTTCAAGAAAAGATAAGGCAGAAAGATGAACTCATTTTTAATTTGATAAAAAATGCTTATACTGCCGATATGTTAAATGTCAATATCCGTTTGTGTGGCAAAAAGTAGATCTTATTTCCTCTTGATGTCCTACTCCCTGTAAATCCTTACATAACATCTCATACCGAAATCTCTTATCCATTTGGTAATTTGTAAGGACTTCTATTGCAGGTTGACTGATAGAAAATGCTAAGTGGCACAACATTCATAAAATTGTTTTGCTATAAAAATTAACAAATTGCAAAAAGTCAATACTAACTAATCAGGCATGTATCTTCGGCTAGCTTTGTTAAGCTAATAGATTTGCTGATTTTATTTAACCGTCGCTTTAATATTAAGAATCCTCCACTTGTTTTTGATATTTTTTGCAATAACGCATAGCGCTTCGTAGCTTGTCTACCTATGGAGCCATAATCAATAAGTATTAGGTAGATACATAAAAGATAGTATCATTGAGTGTCTTTGCCACTGTTACGCTTTCTATAAATAATTTAAAATTATAGACATGTACGTGGGTACGTACGTACCCAATTTGGCCATTTGACCCAAATTGCGTTCCATTAAAGGATATATTTGTATCATTTTTACTATAAAAATTGTAATTTGAAGGAAGAAACATTTAGAATCCATACGCAAATAAAAAAATACATTTAATTTATCCAAGTTGTAGGTGACCGATCGGAATAACTATCGTGCTTGTCCAAGTATTGGAAAGACTATATTGAAAATGGGTCTTTGCGAACGTTCCATTTAAATTAGATTCATATATCGTCCCGATTCAGTCGCTTGTTTTATGAAAGATATAGACCACTGTCGCAAATGATGCAATCCAGTCCAAAACCACAAGGATTTGGTTTAGATTACATTCTCGTGGATTATGTGAAAGGTAGTATACTAGGACATCTATAGATATAAAATGTGTCTATTATTTTGCTTGTACCAATTAGGAACACGTCCTTAGTAAGGGAACGCGAAGGCATTGGCGAAGTGTAGGTATCGATACTATCGATATAGGACTCTCACAAGGTAAGCGGGATCAGTAGGTACACTTCATATATTTTAGCAAGAAATAATAAAAAACAAGACCTATAATATCTCGTTCGTGGAACATATCGTCGATGAATCAATAATTAAATCCTGTTGGCAATCATTTTTACCCATATGACGGAACGGAGACGGTATATATTTGTTTATCAAAAGCGTGATTATGAAATAGATAGGTATATATCTAAGCATGTACATATTACACTTATTTAAAAGTTATAAAAATAACTTGAACCTATTGCACTGGGCACTGACATATGATAAAGTAAAGATAACGTTTTAAACTGAAATTCGAAAACAAAAAACAAAGTGTTGTAATGTAATTAAACTAATTAATAACCCTTTGAGACGGAAGAAATACACCTTAGCGCACGAGTCGACTTTTTTAAAGTCACGTAAGTACCATAAACCATAACATTTTCAAGTTCGAACCGGGCTCACGTCATAAATATTTGAATTCACCCATAGGTCTGTCATTTCAATTAGAATGACATAAAGGTGCATTCAGTTCAGACCGAACGAGCATTCGCTATTCTAACCCCTTACTCTACGAAATTCGATCATTACACGAAACGTGATTCGTTGATTTCGTAGTGGGGGATAGAATAGCGAATGCTCGTTTGGTCTGAATGCTCCTTAAGATGAAATAAGTCTGAAAGCGACGAGCACTTAAAAGTCTTAAACGTTTGATTTACCAATACCAATATTAAAACATTACTCCTACCTAGTTTAAGGAGGATGTATTAGCGGAAATGCAAAAAAAAATTCTGGATATCTAGAATGAATCGTAATAATTATTTATGCCATCTGTACCAACCGAACTCTCAATCATCCAATAAGCGCGTATTTATAGTTATCTATTTAGGGATGGTGTCAAGGTTCAACCTCTCACAAGAACCACCGGCTGAAGCATGGCTTCATAAATAAACATTCTTTATTACAAACAGGCCAAGATTGCACTAGACTAATTTTATTAGGTATTGATTCTGTTACCTCTGATTTATTTTAAGAGTTTTGTAATTAGAGAACGGTTGCACAGTTTACGGAGTCGAGGATTAACCAACGCACACGGGATTAACTGTTAACGTCTATTTTTAACACTACTAAACGTTTAACCTCGTGTTACTGGCTTAGCCCTGTTTTGTAAAAGTAGACCTTATAGTTTACAATTATCAGATCTTGCTGTAATGTAGGTAAATTTTTCCTACTGTTTATAATATATGTATATTTTTAAGTATAATATGTTTGTCTCAAGCCTTCATTGAAGTACCTAATTATTAATTTTCTGTCTGACATTATGTTGCCGCCAATTTTTTTATTCTGCTGCTACTGGTTTTATTTACATAGGTACATGTAATAGTGTCAGAAAGTAAAAAACAAGATACTGTAACGCAGTTTGTCATTATAGTTAATCGTTTTACGCCCCGCCTAGCGAATAAATTATCATTAAATAAACACAATTTATAGTTATTTGTTTTACTAGGGAGCAAAGTGATTGTTTAACTCTCGTGCAAATATTGAAACCCGAGCAAGCGAAAGATTCCAGAATTTGAACCACGAGCGCAGCGAGTGGTTCATAAAATGGAATCTTGAGCGATGCGAGGGTTTTAAGGCACGAGAGTTGAAGAAGCTTTGCTGCCGAGTGAAACACAACATTTTTCACCACACTAAAGCGAGGAAACATGCGAAATAAAACTCATACATAACAAATTAGAAGTTATTTATTTGCAAGTCCTCAACTTCCAAAAAATAAACAAATCAACAAATAATTATTTTATTATTTGTTGTCACCTCAAATATTTATCTTGGCGTGGCAATGCTTAAAAATTCAGGATAATTCCAAAATGAGACTCATGTAGTTATTGGCGATTTTTCTGCGATTTTCGGAATTATCCCACTTTCGCATCTCGCAATTAGGGAACATAACATACCCATACTACGTGACCCTTTTTTAAGCTTTTTTTGACCCCTTCCCTCCCCCTGGTGACCAAGCGTAGTATATGCCAAGACCCCCCCCCCCCCTCCTAGTTTTCACGTAGTATTTTTTGGTCTTTGAAAACGCGTACCTACTACGAGAGTGCAGGCGTAGGTTAATTAGAAAATTTAAATTAAAAAAATTTAACCTTTGGTTTTAAACATTTTATATGTATTTTAGTACATTTATTGCATCAAGGGCGGTTAAAAAGGAGAGAGCATTTGCCCGTAAATTTAATTTTATTAATGAAGCTTCATCAGCTCGAGTTTTCCAAAAGTCACGTGACAAGATACCAGACCCCCCCCTCCCCCTGGTGACCAAGAGTGGTACTTTGACGGACCCCCTCCCCCCCCTAAACAGGTCACGTAGTATGGGTATGTTCCCTTACCCGAAAACTTGAAAATTAAGAGTGAAGAAGTGAAGAAAACAAAACACGACCAAACTCGTTTAGATTTTAAAAGAAAAAAATATTCGGATGCGTTCTGAAATTTGCATAGTGTCAACACTTTTATTTTCCTATTGTTTTTATTTGTCGTATTTTTAGAACTTTTAATTAAAAGCCTTTTACAACAAAATGTGGTATTTAATTTGGATTTTAGCATATTGAATATAATATTATGAAAAGTTCATGTGTATGAATCTGTTTGAAACTATTAAGTTTTCGAACGTACTGTCTAGTTCAAACGTCAAAAAGCTTATTTCACTCTCAGGCCGTATAAGTTATTGCTTTAGTCTACCCAGAAGATTAAAAAAAAATACTTTAACCTCTAGAGATTAAAACACAGTTTTGCGCTCTGAAATTGAAGGACAAACAGCGTGTTTACGAGCAGTGTGGTGAAATAGTTATTTGTACAACATGAGAGCAAAGTACGTATTTGATGCGAGTGTCAGTTTTGAGTCTTGAGCAAGCGAAAGATTCTTTTATAGAATCACGAGCGTAGCGAGTGATTCTGTAATAGAATCTTGAGCGTAGCGAGAGACTCGAAAGACACGAGATTCAAATAACTTTGCTCTCAAGTTGTACATACAACTTTTCACCTCAGCATGGAGAAAAGGAAAATATGTTATTAAACATTTATACGTGCCATCCCGTTATTTTTTGTTTTTGTTTTACCATTATGTTTGTAACAGAAAGTACATAATTATAACTACTAAAAAAATGAAAGCTCATAATATTTTATAAAACAGTTATAATTATTTAGAAATGAACTCGTGTCGAATTTCTGAACGCGATTCTGACTCGCCTAGTACCACGATATCCGTCCGTTTTAAAACGGCTGTCTTTCTCTCTGTCACACTTATATATAAGAGCGATAGAGAGGTGGAATGACGGACGCCAATGTTATGTATGCTTGGTGGTAGGGGCCATATGCCGTTCGGATACAAGGAATCGGGTCCGATAAAACGCGTCGTCTAATACAACTGGCTGAATACGCTAGGATGCCATGAACGAAAAAAAAAATGCATATTATGACAATTTATAACGTAACATTTTTCATCTCTGTCTTTTTACTAACAAGTGAAAGAAACAAAAGAAAAAGTTCAAGTCTAAACGTCATGGAAAACAACATTC
>JALPQI010019892.1:0-15723 GCA_025490895.1 Thaumatotibia leucotreta | reverse complement strand
GTCGAATTTAGAACCGCTTCCTTTCTTGAAGTCGGTTAAAATGTAATACTGTCAAGAGTTATTATACTCTTGGAGATATCCAAAACCGTTAATAGTGTTATACCTTCCCGGGAACATCATCTGCTTTCTTAAAATAATAAACTTTTCGATGCAAGTGCAAAAAAATTTTTTTCGACGGGGGTGAAAGTTGGAGCCCGAGTGAAACGAGGGCGACAATCACCCGAGTTAAAAAGAAGTTTTTACAGGTGTATCGAACGACTTTTTTCGTAACAAGTGCCTTAAAACGAGAAATTTACGCACGCGAAGCGTGCGCAACGTTTGCTTTTCCGCACTAGTTAGGAAAATAATATTTTGCTTTCAAAATAGATAAAAATGTCGGACACTCACTTTATTTGTAATATTATTCCCCAGTTAATGTAAATGTATGCGATTAGTCGATTACCATATCATTTCCTGACCAAACCAGAAACGTAGTGTATTTTTTTAGAAAGACCCACTTGTTAAGTAATAAAGTGTTACCAGCATGCCAAAAGACTTTATAGCAACAGAAGACTATTCAGGTAAAACTAATATTTTATAACACGAACCAGCTTTCAGCTGCGACCCAGTTCCGGGAGAGTATAAAAATGTTGTCTATATAGTTTTACTCGCACGTAATGGACAGTGACTGCGCTGATGGGCTTTACTGCTATTGAGTTAGGGTTCAATATGGACCTGTTGCTCGTTGAATAGGGGGTATCAAATGTTTAACAAGAGTGACTCTTTCGGCGTACGAGAAGCAAAAAGGAAAAGCGTGAGGCTTTTCCGATCCAGCACAGTGAGTACCACGGATGTTATATCCTTATATCATACATTTACCCCCTTAACTATACATAAACGTCGTTAATATTGTTTGTTACTTTAGTTCTTATAGACATATTGCTAAGATCAGAAGGGACAAATAATACCTAGCGGCTCGGCTTCCTACGTTAGGAGACGTTTATGAATAAGATGCTAAAATTTAAGAATAAGTAATACTAACTAATAGCACTGTTTGACTCTTTGATTCAAATTTCCGGTTTTTAGAACCTGGCGACCTCCCAGTTCTAATTATAAAGAGATGCCTTTCGCCTAGAATCCTGGGGCTAACATGATCTCTTAAATGCGATTCAGTTTAGGTTCGGCTTGTCAATTTTTGATTTTTGACAGTTCTTGTCAATTGACACATCGCGATTCAGGTTAGGTCCTAAACTGTATCTCATTAGTAGATCGTGGTAGCCCCCCTGGATTCGTAGGCATCACTAACAGTACGGATTAGGTTACGGAGACCCGCGCCATAAATATTTATTACAATATTTGAAATAAACCTAAAAAAAAACATCGTATTACTCTGCACAATCTAAGCAAAGAAACAGAACTCAATTGTTGCACTTTGATTAGATGTTTTTTTACTGAAAACCATTGAAGGATTCTAAATAATATCCCATAGTAAACTACTATAGGTACTTAATATTATAATAATTATGCACACGTTCTTCGCGTATCATTGTGGATAACCCATCATTATAAATCCTTATCTTAATTGTTTTTAATTCGATGCGAACAAAACAATAACTGCAATTAATTAAATACGATTTTCCTTCCTTATTCTAACAACACTGTTAATGCAAAATATTAAATATTGACATTTTAGGGTTCCGTACTTTATATGTCAAATCTGTATCTATTATTTTCCAAGAATGTATAAAGTGGATAGAAACTTAGAAAATATTATGTAAATACCTGTATACATATATGCTTAGCACATGATTGGTATGGCAGTATGTCGCCGCGAGATAGATTTTCCATCTTTTACTAACTATATGAATAAAAGAGGGATGGACAGTCTATCTTACGGCAACATACTGTCGCACGAATCATGTGCTAAGCCGCCTGTTTCATGTTTAAAAATTATAAAAATTGGTAGGTAATTAGGTATGTTATAAACTTCATGAAGTGAGCTTTAAAAAAATCCGCGGTAAAAAAAAATACTGTCGTACCTATAGTACGGTCAAATCGTACAGCATAGGGCAGCATAAAACCACATTTTGCAAGCAAAAAAAAGTTGTGCTAGCTGCGTTATACGTGAAAAACTGTGAAATTTACTGTCTATTTTTAGTTTCTGATTTTTATAAAAAAAGTCTTACGTTTTTTGACCATATGCATCAGGTAACGTTTAAAGATGAATAAATTTGTAACAAGATTAGATAACATGCATTACCGTAGGTCTTATAGTTTCAGAGATTCGAGACTTCAAATAGTACCCTGTTTTGTAAACTAGATAAAATGTTGAGTTTTGCTAACGTTCTTGATTTAATATCGCCTTACCTAATTATGCTACGAAAAACATGAAATAATTATCTTATAGCGCAATTAATATTTTAGGGGTAAAGAGTAAGAGTAAAGGTTTAAGGGTAAAATCAGGTCAGTAAACTTTGTAATTAAAACTAAAAACGCGAAATTCAAAAAGCAGGAGGTCCGCTATCTAAGTTTTTCATACAAATGGCAAGTCGTGTTGCAAAGCTGCAATTTTTGTATATTATAAAGGCTCTATAGGGATGTACGAAAATGCATATTACAAGAAGAAAAAAAAAACATTTAGGTATAGGACATAAAAAACTGAAAAAAAATCGGACTTTTTTTAGTTTTTGACGTAAAACTATAACTTTTTGATACTAATTGCTATAAAACTATAAAAGAATATTAAATTTAAAAGGATTTGATCTACCTTGCATTACCCTAAATTATATAGATTTAGAGATACGACATTTCAAAATGTGCCCTTCATTAAGTTAAGAAAATAAATGCATGTTTTGAAGCCTCGTATACCCCCAACTATAAGACTTACAGTAATTGTAATCGGCTCAATTTGTTCTAAATTTAATGTAGTTATTATCTACAATTAGTTTTTTTTCTTAGCGCGAATGTTTTGCCAATATTTAGTGAATAGCTTTAACGTAACCTAAAATTTGTTTATTTTTTGATAAAAGGGCACTTTATGAAATGTCGTATCTCAAAATATATATAACTTACGGTGATGCAACGTAGTTCAAATCCTTTCAAATTTAATGTTCTTTCTTAGTTTTATAGCAATCAGTATCAAAAAGATAATAGATTTTTAGTTAAACGTCAAAAACTAAAAACTAAAAAAAGTGCGATTTTTTTCCGTTTTTTACGTCCTATGCCCAAATTATTTTTTTGTTTTTCTTTTAATATGCATTTTCGTATATATCTATAAGGCCTCTATAATATACCAACATTGCAGCTTTGCAACTCGACTTGCGATTTGTATGAAAAACTTAGATAAAGGGCCTCCTGCCTTTGGAATTTCGCGTTTATACTTTCAACTACGATGTTCACAGACCTAATTTTACCCTTAAATTAAAGAATATTAAGTGCGCTATAAGGTCCTTATTGCATGTTTTTCGTAGCATAATTAGGTGAGGCGATATTAAGTCGAAAACGTTAGCAAAACACAAAATTTTATCTAGTTTACAAAAAGGGGTACTTTTTAAAGTCTCGAATCTCTGAAACTATAAGACCTACGGTAATGCATGTTAGCTCAACTTGTTGGAAATTTATTAGTCTTTAAACGTTTAATAACATATGATATCAAAAAACGAAAGGTTTTTTAAATAAAAATCAGAAACTAAAAAATGGGAGTAAATTTCGCAGTTTTTCACGTACTACCCAGCTAGCACAACTTTTTTTTGCTTGCAAAATATGGTTTTATACTGTCCTATGGTGTCTAAACAACATACCAAAAATGCAGCGATACTACTTGATTTGCGAGTTTAGGGTAAAATTATGTACGATTTGACCGTACTACTATTCTACAGATCCGAAGAAGTATTATCCTAGTTGGTAGTACCTAACCATTATCAATATATTGATGATCGGCCGATCTGCCAGAGTCCAGCGTATGAGCCCAATCACTGCGGCAAAAGTAAAAATTAATACAAAATCAATAATAAAAAAATAAAAGAAAATAAAAAACACATCTCCACGGCCTCGACCTCAGTCGACAATAAGAGAGGCCCGCGAGGCCCTTGGACCTCGCGCACAGAGCAAAAAACTATAATAAGTATCTATAGCCAGCCACCAAAAACCTCAGACGCCCTATGTCACGCTGAACAACTTTTACTATGCAATCTACTCAACCGCGAAATGCCTTTAAAATAGACTGTCTCATACATTATGGTTGCGTTTTTTCATTATTTCTGGGTTGAACTCATAGTAAATGTTCCGCCATATAATTTCCACCTACGGGGTGTCTGCGATTTGAAGAAACATCCTATATAGAGTCCATAATAGTTCCATATTACTAATATATCTACCTAATATTTCACATTTAATTTGCAATTTTGTGGTAACAATCAAAGAATAATTTATTCTGGAAAATGTATCGAGTAACAATGCAATACGAACACTTATTTGTATGAAAATGGATAAATCTTGTATGTAGAGAAAACAATCATGGAGTGATAGGGTACGTGGCAGGATGAATTCTTTAGAATGGATTTTTTTTTGACTAATAGTAACGCAAATGTATTAAAATTAATCGATGCCTTCACTTGAGTGCTTTGCAAGTGTTCTGGTAAATCAAAAACATATCTATGCTGTATATTACCTATAGTATCACCTAAAAAAGAGAAATTAATTAAAAAGATCAAAGTCATAATAAAAAATCAGCTGTCATTTCACTTATTTCCAAAATTTGCCAGTCAGGCTCTTTTATGACTTTATCCGCAATAGTTTAATCACAGTTAATACCAGAAAAATATGCTACAAAAACCAAATTCCATTCAAATAAGCCGAGACCACAGCTACTGTCTAAGTAACCACAGATAGTTAATGAACGGTTTCAGATAAACCATCAGTGCCAGCCCACAAAAAGCCTGTAACGACGTCCGCTGCTTTTTGCCCAGTCTGTGGCTAGGGGGCAATGACCCGTCTTTGTTTTATTGTTGATGGCCAATAAAGAGGCTGTCAGGCTAGGAACTGAATTGTTTCCGCAGTTTTCTGTAATAAAATTGGTTGGAATAATTGAATCCAGTTATTGCGCGCTTATGTTTCCAAATTTTAATACTTTCAGAGGTTAGGGGCTCGTTTCTTGGAACTTGTAATACGAGTGGAAGTCTCTTTTTAACACTATGAATTAGATAAGGACTTCCACTTGTATTACAAGTTACAAATCTCGATCTTTCGCATAGACTCATTGATCTAAGTCAAATCGATTATTTTCATAACTATGTAGGTATACAATATTGATTAATCAATACATATTATTATTTCCCTCCTACCGTAGTCCACTAGCAAATAATACACGAGCCCACAATTTAAAAGGTACAGTCAACAAAAAGTGGTCTACCACTTTTCGACTCCCATGTAACTAGTAGTAACAAAATCAAAAAGTGGTAGACCACTTTTTGTTGACTGTGCCTAAATGCGTTGTATGATTTTGTTATATACGGGCGATGGAAATTGTGTCACATGTCCATAGTCCATCCATACTCGTACTTTTGCAGTACAATTATGGTCACGTGACTTATTTTTAGACCTGTAGTTCTGTATGCAACCAATCCTACAATGCAATAAACAATAAAATATTAATAAGTAGCTCGAATAGTGTAATAAACATGAAAATAATAGAACTTTACAATACGATACAAGTGCGAAAAAAAAATAGTTTCTAAATGAGCGGTGATAAATTAAAGCACGACCGGAAGAAGTGTTTTAAATTGACCCGAGTTACGAATTTCCATTTCGTACGTATATTATTGTACGAACGTTTTACAGTACAGATGGCCCTCCGAAGTTTCGAACTGACAAAAAATTAACCACTTCTCGCACTAGTGTGTAAAAAAGCTCCATCTGTATTGAAAGATTAAGTAGGTAGACCTATATTTTATTATTTATTTATTTAATCAATTACATAATAGTCTTACAGTACCTATGCCTATACCAAAGCGTCTACAATGCTATAACAACAAAGAGTCATTATCATTAGTTAAATTTGTTACAAAAATAACTGATTTTACAGAGTAGAGTGTGCCAGTTATCAGAACTGGGGTGTACCATGACGTACTAATGCGATTCAGTATAGGTTCAGGGAAAGAGACAGTGATATACGACTCGTAAAGCCGTGTCCCTTTCTCTCCTAAACTGAACCGCATTAGTAAATCATGGTAACCCGCCTGATATAACATATAACTGATATAAGTTTTCTACAAAAGTATGCCCTTAGAGGTTATAGGGCTAGTGCACAATAGCGGAACAATGGACACAATGACGACGTGTGTCTGTCGCCTAATGGGAGACAAAGGATGTCTGTGCCTTATGGGATAATGCATGCTCTGTGCAGCAAGTATGGGTAGACGTATGTTGCTCATGAGAGAAAGGAAGGGGTATACAATACACCGTATAAATTGCTCTATGTTGCCTTTCTTGTGCAACGTGGGCAAGCTTTCTTCATTTATTTATTTAGATTTTATTGCACAAATAAAATAAAAAATAAATATCTTGGGACATCTTACACAAATCAACCTAGTCCCACGGTAAGCTCAATTAAGGCTTGTGATGTGGGTACAGGCGACGATATATATAATCGAGAGATACATTTAGATACTTAAATACATAGACAGCCATGACCAAGGAACAAATATTTGTGATAAATGAATACACAAATAATGCCCTCGCCGGGATTCGAACCCGGAACCTCCAGCTTCACTACCAACTAGGCTACGGAGGCTGACAAATAAATATTAGTACTGAAGGCAAACTCAATGCCATAAGGCATTCTTGACCAGTCAAACTTGAAGCCAAACAGAAATCTATAAAATAATGCATAAGAATTATACATATTATGTACATATGTTCATGTTATTGCATAGTCTTCAGTTTATTTTCGCAAAGGTCGCAGTTCTGCTCGTAGGTTCTAAGGACAAGCTATGGCGAAAATGCCTCGAGCGACAGCATTAAGGCAACCATTACTTACATTATATAGAAAATAATTAATTATACATGAAGGGTCCACGGAAATAACATGTCTAGTCAATTCAAATTTCAGAAGTAAAATCAACTCTGACTTTTAGAATGACTAAACAATTAAACATGTTCTTTCCGTAGACCCTTCACATATGTTACGAATATTTGAATTCGTTTATTTTTGTGACGACAGTTAAACATAAAATTACAATAATTAAATGAAATTCGTGGTGATTTCCTAAATAAAGCTTAAGCCATATTCCAAATAAGTTTGTCCATCATAAAATCACCCACATTGGATTAACTCCTCACAACGACTGACGCTAATTGGGTACACATTTTTTGTACTTAACATCATGCATCTAGCTTGTAATTTCACTGCATCAATTTTCTATGCCATAGAAAAAAGGAAAACCGGAATCCGTTATCAGCACGTTCGCGTAGTCTACTTATATGTACCACTATGTTAGTAAGTACTGGTTGTGTACAATGTGGCAAACCCGTTCCGCGCGTTTTTATCAATTAAAAGTGGGTCCCGGCGGAATACTTGTCAAGGATGCACTCACTGGAATGCATCTTTAACAAAGGTTAAACTTACCTGCACAACCAAAATATAAACCTTAATGTTATGACATTAAGCTCCATCCGGACCGCAAAATGTAAGGGGGTAACCAGACAAATTTAAAACCGTAATTGAGCTATTGAAATTTAAACCTAATTGCAAGGTGTTAAGGGTATTTGAGGATGCAGCGATTTGTTGGTAATTGTGTTGCGCTTGCCAGCGCGTGTCCATTGTTGGGGGACGTTAAATATCGATTGTGCTTCCAAAAGGACGTATGTTCTAGTTACGTATAACAAGTTACGTCTTTTTTAGTTAATGCGTATCGTAATTGCTATCAGATATGACGGATTTTTTTTGTCAACTTGGGGTGAGATAATTGGATATGTTTTTTAAGTGGG
Organism: Thaumatotibia leucotreta; assembly: GCA_025490895.1. Classification (NCBI taxonomy): domain Eukaryota; kingdom Metazoa; phylum Arthropoda; class Insecta; order Lepidoptera; family Tortricidae; genus Thaumatotibia; species Thaumatotibia leucotreta. The sequence goes on along the minus strand of JALPQI010019892.1, from coordinate 7,758 downwards.
TAAAAAGTGCATGTGTATTTTTAGTCGAAAATACCGTAGTGCATGCATCGACGCGTCTTGTAATTAAAAAAGCGATAAAATTTTGTTACATAAATGGATATTGCAAATTTATGCAGGCATTCTTGTAAAGATCTAAGATACAAGGTAACACATGTTGAAATTAATACTTTGACAATAAATCGCGATGTAGATCCTATTTCTCGAACTAGAATAATATTTATCCCACATATCATGTACCCATAAAAATGATGCCAAATCGAGACCATGACTCGCACTGTCAAAAAGTGATCAAATTTGATGTAGAACCAAGCTTCTACACGCTCGTACTCTTTGTAGAGTAGGTACCCAACCTCACCACAGTATAAAGACAAGTCCAGTAGTCACTCTCCGGCAGTGGCGACGCGAATGATACCTACTGCACAGGGTTGAACAAAATTAATTATTCGACTTGGTACAAAGGTACTATAGGTATAACTGTCAATATGATTACTACAATACCACATCATGACATTGCATCAGTATTGAATACTGATGATTATGAAAAATAATATTAAATATTATGTACCTTAGGTATCGATTAACGTATGCGGAATGAAATCTGCACAAAGTTTAATATTATATTAAATAAATGATATCATTATTATTTTCTTGAACATGTACGTTTTTTAATATCGATTTTAACAAGTATTCATGCAAGATAAAAACTACTTGAATCTAAAGTGTATAACTTTAGTTTTATGATACTTTATCCATTGATGTCGAAAAAACAAATGTTAGCATTTTTCTTGCCTCTAATTTTATCTTCTGTAGGAAAACTTTTTAAATAAAAATCCTTTGCTCATTATATTTCATATTCTTGTTAATTGGTCTATTGATACTTACTTATTATGCTAAAAATATTTAATTGAAATTAGCTATAAGTCGTTCACCGTGACATCCGTTACTGAAAAAGCAGTGTTTTTTACACTTTTTGATCAAATGGCGAAGTCATATTTTCAAAGTTGTTTATTTTTATTTTCCGTGTTGATAGGCTTGCTCTTTGTTTATGTTTCGTAATGCCCATGGTTTGAGGATGTTTTTCATCAATTTTGTTGTCATATTTAGAAGTATTTCTGAGCTCCCTGTTCGATTTTGTGATTCGGGTTAACGTAATTTCCTTTATTCGAGCTCTTTCTGAAAAGTGGCTGTAGCCAAATTGTTACATTACACTAGGGTTTCTAATATCATTTATTGGAAACGAAAAGAATGCGAGATTTTTATAAAACAGTGTTTCAAATCTTGCCTTCTTCTAAAAAATCAGAATCATCGTCGATTTTGGCCTTAGCAAATGTGTCTTGTGGAAAATACATGCAGTTGTGCGACATTGTTCTACTCAATTGGCCATAATTTCTAAAGAAAGATGCCAAACCCGACAAAACTATCCAATTTAATTAACAATTGTATACAAATTAATTTAGCATTGAGACACAAGTTAAATTTAATTTTTTTATTTTGTTTTTACTTGTTCAAAATTTGTGCAAATTTCACTCCGCATACGTTAGTCTCATGCACAGAATCATTAAAACATTACAATACCGTAATGTGTTCGGCACTGATGTCATTTTTTTAATTTTCTATCTCGAATGCAATACGACACAAAGCGCGCTGCGCGGCCGGCCGACCCCAACTGACTTATCCCAAATTATCCCAATTTGCATGTACTCGCTGCGTGCGTGTAGTGCGCCTGTGTGCGTGGCCGCGCGGCGTTCATTTGTTAGAAGAGTAATTACTGGTGTATACTGTGACCTCACTAACTCTACACCTTAGTCAAAATGTGTCTCTATTATATGCTCAAACTACCTTTACCATTATGTACCTATGAGTTTCTATGACAACGTACTAATAGGCCCCTCTTCCACAATCTCGTTTTAACCAACTAACACGGGGTTAACTGGTTATATCTGGGCATTTTCACTTCTAGGGACACCCAATTAGCTTAACTCTCGCAAAAAAGTTAACTTCGATGTCAACTTTGTAACGACAATTAAGCATTAAATATTAACAAAAATATTTTTCCATCATTTAATCCAGAAATAATACACGTTTATGCAATATAAAAACATGAATAAAGTGGATGTACGTAAATATTTCATGCTTAATTGTCGTTACAAAGCTGACATCGGAGTTAACATTTTCGTGAGAGTTAAGCTAATTGGGTGTCCCTAGAAGTGAAAATGCCTATCTATATATTTTGTCGCTTATAACCGTTGAACCTCGTGTTAGTGGCCTACCCCGAACCCCATTTGCACAATTTCGGGGTTTGTCTATCAAATGTTTCATACATAAAGGAACCTTAGTCTAAAATATTATGACGGGTTCGTTAAGCCTCTTCATTTAACAATATCTATATTCTAAATCTATGGGATTATTACAATATCTAAAATATAAACAATTATAAAAAAAAGAACATCTTATACCATTCGACACCTCAAAGTAAAAAATGGTAAACAAATAAGGCTAACTTTCCATAGGATTTGACATCTTTAACACAAATAGTGAAACACGTTCACAGATATATTTTTACATTCCACCCTAATATTAGTATGTTAATATAAACTATAAATGTAGAAACATCAAGATTCATTCACAACACGTGTAAATAACTAAATATCGATCGTCTAATTACTTCATTACACGTTTTCCTTCATTGGCATAGGAATTTAATCAAAGTGACAAACATATGCTTGAAATCGATTCGTTCTAGATACGCTTCTAGCTCTTAATGCTCCATATAACACATACCAATTTTCAGAATTCCGTATTTAAAGAGTATGAAAGAATATATGGTTCAATCCAGCAAATAAAAAAGGGGAATTCAAATGTGAAAAATGTCAATTTGATTAAAATATCTCATCATGCTGAGCGATGCAGTCATGTCAATTAAGAAAAATATTGTATTTATTTGTTTTTGAGATTATACTTATAACGGGTGACTCAATTTACAAAGAAAATTGACAAGGCCTACTGCCGCGAACACCGAAATTTTAAATCGTTTCACGATTCTCGGAGATATCTTAAGTAAGATGCATTAGACCAAACGAGCATTAACTCATTCTATCCCCCACTCTACAAAATCGACGAATTTCGACGAATCGCGTTTTGTGTAACGAACGAATTTCGTAGAGTGGGGGATAGAATGAGCGAATGCTCGTTTGGTTTAAATTACATATGTATACAAAAAAAAACAGTCAAATTGTGAACCTCCTCCTTTTTTAAAGTCGTTTAAAACGAACCCTCTGTATTCCTTGGGACACTGATGTACAAAGTATGCTGGCAGTACTATATTGTACATTTCTTACACCATAATCACACTTAACTACTTGTATAAGTTCATAATGATGTGTATTGTAGTTGCTTTCTGTATTGAAAGAAGGTCTACAATTGTATACATAAATATGAACTCGACTGTATAACACGAATTGTACGAAAGATGCGTACTCACTAAATCACAGTTAGTTTATAAAGCTGGGTACACACGTTCTCATTCTACGGTGGTCCACAATTCCACATCTAATTTTCTTTAAGTAACTAAATAGGTTCTGCATAAAACTCTTTTGTATGGATGATATCAAGCAGCTGTCGTAGCCTATGGATATCCCCAACTAAGAGATGATGATGATCACATGCCCCTTTATAAATAAATAGAAAAAAAAGTGTATGGATAACAAAATAGATAGAGAGTAATAGAAAAGGACTAGGAATAGGTTCCGCAGGTTCTCCATAATCGACACAGTGCATTCTCTTTGAGCACGTGCGACCTTTCTCATCAGAAGGAATACAACAATATCCGTAAATAGGCTACATTTTTAAGGATCTACCCTCTATCGCGACATAGTACGTAAGCAGTGTCTTTATGAAAACGGCTTAAACTTCGCCCAACAAATGATTCGGAATGATTTCGGAGTGTCATATGTAGTGAAAAACGTCGTATGATACACGTGCGACAAGAAAATTCGTATTTCGTGTTGATTTAAAACTTCGGGCGTGTTTTAATTTATCGCCTTTCGTTCTTTTACTGCGGAAATTCGTAAATTTTTTTCGCACTTGTATCGTAATGTACTATTTTGAGGTCAGGAAGTTTATCTTCGCGGCAGTGTATAGCCAGCATAACTCGCTCCTATTGCCAAGCATGACTTGCAAGTTGTGCCCAACTTTACTTCGTACTTAGAAAAACTTCGACTTCTCCCGAAAAGTTACAAACTGGATAAAACTGAGTTTCTGCAACAATAGAATATCAATTATGTACAGCCGGCATCAGATATATCTGAGCGGCCAGGGTGCTCATAAATATCTGAACATGACTGTCTCCGTTGTCATGTCGTCAGAGATATATGTCATATATGTCCGATATCTAATGGATACTGTACACAAGATCACTTCCTTATATTTATGTACAGTCAAGTGCAAAAATAAGTATCGAAAGAATCCGCTCATAATTATGTTACGACGTTCTTATTACACAGAATTAGAGTGCACTGGGACATATTTTTGAACATTTTTGTGTACACCTTATTTTGTCTTTGCATTTAACCCTTTACCTACGGGGCCATAATATTTGCCATTAAATTGTTTGACTTGACACCATTACATAAGTATGACTTTAATTTGACAGTGGTGGCAACTCTGGTTGACACCCGTAGGTAAAGGGTTAATCCTGTAGAAATGTACATTCAAAGTCCGATTGCAGCAACTGTCGAACAATTTGACTTTGAATACTCGTTATGACAAATTCGTATGTAGAGTCAGGATCAAATTTTGTCAATAGTACATGATTTTATGTATAAAGAAGATTTTGCCCTTCCCTTAGGACCTTCTAGTTTATCTTGATTAATGTCTATGGTTCCAATTGGTAACATCCTTTTATTAAGGAAGCTTTAAAAACTCAAATAAGCTGTAAAATAAAGGAAAAACCCAGCGCTTTATTAAAAAACTTTGATATAATTATCTTTGTCAGACAAAGAACGTTTAATAATATACGAGGAGCACGGAAGTGCGCGTAGCCAAGTCTCTACTCTCTCTCTAGTCCTCTACCTAGCGCTCAAGACCGAAGCGAACTGATGTAGGTAGGTACTTCGTGTAAAGCCACCACCAATAGAAACAATTTAAACAAATCATTCAATTAAATAAACATGTTCTAGCACTAGTTCATAGCTTTAATGCTTTATGAGATACGGACATATTATACGGATAAATTAAAGAACTTTTTGAATACAACATTAATTGGTTTATTTCTATTGGCGGTAACTAGGAAGGATATTTAACTCCTGCATTTTTTTATCAAATTCTGTCATAATAAGAAAAAACGTAATTGCATCAGCTATTTTTCGTGGTAATTTTCGGGAATTTGTAGAACGTTCCGCAACAAGTAAGCACCTACAAGCGATTGAAATAAACATGTTTATTGCATTAGGGTACATACCATTGAATATTTTATGTATTACCAGTAACATCGCTGCCTGAGAACATGTATGTACCTACTGAAAAATGCATTATTTTACTATTATCGTTGCTAAAACAATTAAACAACAACATTTTAATGGGTCGAAACATGTCAAGCAATCATCGACTTAAATACGTGAGTAATCCGGTTCGATAATACGATAATACATATTTTAATATGTTTGAGTCAAATTTTTTTTAATCACTTGGCACTTGAAGCTGGTCTCAATGTTCTCAGAACTTGGCCAATTGCTTTCATTAGAAACGAATGTTTAGGCTACGTTCGATTGAATAATATGGTTCGATTGATTGATAAATGGAACTAGTTATCATTTATTGACTTTGATCAATGTAAATATTTTCATTTTTATATTAGCTAGATTAGGTTACATACCTACATTTGTGAGATATTTTACCAGCCATTTTATTTAACCTATTAAAAGAGTCATTGTTTACTTTGTTTAACCATTTTAACAAGTGAAGTACATATAATTTCACTCTGCAACTATGTAGATTATGTACGTGTCCCTATATTATATATCAATGGGCTAATGGTTCATTGCAAAAAAATGTGCATAGTTAAAATTAAAGACTTAGTACTGATTTTTCAATCCCCAGATAACAGTAACTGTCAAATAAATGTTAGCTCTATCCTTTTTTGACTGATGACCAGCGATAAGGATGGTAATACTTTTAACTGACGGATACTTTTAACTGAGGATTGAAAAATCAGCCCTTAATCAAATCAAGAATCACGATCGTGTCAATTGTGTTACGAAAGTATAGTTTGTAGTCTGGTCTGGACTACCCTTGGTAGTCGAAAAAGGCGTCAAATTTAAAATTAGTACATTGTGCATCAAGGGAGGTAAGTACGGAATTACCAACGAGAGTGTTAGAAGCCCGACGCCGTTTGGCGGAGGAGTTTTATGCCTCGAGTTAGTATTCCGCTTACCGACCGTGATGCATACAATATTTTTCATCACACTTGCCGACAAAAAATAACTTTGAAGACATAATATTATTAAATGACGTACTGACATTTCTATTACTCCCTAGGGAATTTCACTTTTCTATTATTCCCGCGCTTAGACAGCAAGTGTGATGAAAATGTATTTATCGCCTTTTTTCACCGTCAAAAGTTGTTACACAAAATTTTACTTCGTAACACAAAATTTGTCGTTAAATTTTAATTTAAAAATAATGTTTACATACCAAAATGTAAACTATTCGATCGACCTCATCGATCATAAGAAAGCCATATAGACCTATATTTGGAAAGTTCAAATAGGTAAGAAATATAGATATTATTTCTACATAATCGATAAAATGAAATGTAGCGAATGAAGCGATAATTATAGAGTATTTACCCGATAACGATCCAATAAGCGATTTTACACGATGAACATTTTGTAAATAAAAACATTTCTAGTTTTTTTTCCTCATTTCTTGTGAAGGAAAAACATTTATAAATTGGTACTTAAGTATCTCGAAGCCAAAATAACCCACGCTCTGAGTCATATATCTAATTAATTAATAAAAATATTACGGCTGTTCACTCCTCGAAATGGTTCCAAAATAATACCAACTCGTACTCACTAAAACACTTTTATTACCACTGAGATCTTGAATATATGTATACAGGTGCTATGGTTGCTGAGGGATAAAAAAACAAGCAGTAGGCTTGTGCCTTCCCATTAAATGAAGTAACATCTTAATAGCATGTTTTCAAACAATACAGCGCCATCTATCGCGTAATTAGTTGACTAAACCTTTTATCATGAAAATATGTTATTACCTAGTTTATCCATGTGATAGTGCCATCTAGCGGGTACTGTTGCAACAATGCATAATGTAGAACATTTAATGTATCAAAAATAACAATATGGTATGCATTTCAGTATATTTTTATGAGCTTATTTATGTAATTAATTTATTAATTAATGTAATTTTGAATCCCTAAAATGCGTACCACTAACGCCACCTGTTGACACATAACTGTAAACTCCGATTATATTAAATTAAATAGAACGGTCAAACATTCCGCCCACCAAGGACATACTGCGAAATTGTCCTTACATCCGCCCACCATGCATAACTTATTAGATGAAAATTTCGAATATCACAAACAATAAGACGATAAGTCACAAGATTGCATAGTGAACATCACTGGTACAAAGAAGATAACCAAGTTACAAAGAATTATGAGCTAATAATTAATTTCTATTACAAGTTAACATCATTAATTGCATTAACTGCAAAAATAACAAAACAAAATCTTAC
>JALPQI010019891.1:0-20714 GCA_025490895.1 Thaumatotibia leucotreta | reverse complement strand
AAAACACGTATTTTTTTTATCTCCGAAACCATTAATCATAATTTTTAGCCGTCGAGTAAAACACCATATTTTTTGGCAAACCTATCGAAAGTACATTAAGTACTGATTTTTTAATCCCCGGTTAACAGTATCTGTCAAATAAATGTTCGCTCTATCCTTTTTTGACTGATGACCTAAGATAAGGATGGTAATAATTTTAACTGACGGATACTTTTAACTGAGGATTGAAAAATCAGCCCTAAATGTATTAAATTAACTTGCGGAAAAGGAAAAGTAAATTTCTCTTTTCAAGGCACTTGTTATGAAAAAAGTCGTTCGATACACGTGTAAAATAGTACATTACGACACAAGTGTGAAAAACATGAAATTCGAAACGAGTGGCGATGTTATACACGACCGATAGGGAATGTTTTAAATCGACACGAGTTACGAATTTCGTTTTTGCACGTGTCTAGTACGACGTTTTTTACTACAGATGGCCCTCCGAAGTTTTGAACCTGACGTAAAATGACCCACTTCTGGCACTAGTGCAACATCGCCACTCGTTTCGAATTTCAAGTTTTTCGCACTTGTGTCGTACTGTACTATTTTGCACTTGCATCGAAATGCACTATATCTACAGTATTACCTACCGCTTCAAAAATCTTGAACTGATACAGAACAGTTAAGTTATTAGGAGATTGACTTACACCCAACCACATTCGGCAAGCCAGTTAACATTTACCAGCAGATAACTATAAAACTATGAATACAATAAGTTTTCAAGTACAAAGACCGATTCAACACGCTAAAAGAAGGTTTGGTGTTAGCCATCCTAAATCCGGCTCAATATTATTCGTCTTTCCAGGGTGACTCAACCTCGTGTAGGTATGAAATGCATTTATTTTGTACATAATAGTACGTTACGACACATGAATGATGAAGGCGAAAAACATGAAATTCGAACGAGAGCGTTGTTTTAAATGGACACGATTTACAAATTCCCTTTTTGTACGTGTCTCGTACGACGTTTTTTAGTACAGATTGCCCTCCGAAGTTTTGGACCTGAAGTAAAATGAGCCACTTCTCGCACTGACGCCTAAAAAATGCACCATCTGTACTAAAAATATATTTTTATGACACAATGATCCTGTTTTCACAAGAGAAAAAAAAACGTGCGATTGTCTACGCAAAATTCACCTTGACTGTCAATTCCACACTTAAGTTTAATTCAAGCAAAATACCCATGGCAATTGAAGGGTAGATGGACGTAACGAAACTAAATAGTTGTCTTTGTGCTATTTTGGATAACCACTTTTTTATCGGTTGAAATATGAAACATTAGGGTGACGATATCTACGCTGAGAGAACTGTTGTGGTGTTTGCGTTATTGGTTCAATTATTCACACGACATGGCGCTCGCAGCCGCATCATCCGCTTGCTGCCAAATTAAAAGTAAATAACGAAATGAAAACAAGCGCCCTCGTACCGCGAGGGATTCGCAAACCTTTTACCGCTGTCGAGTAAACAACGGTAGCTAGCCACTATAATTTTATAGGAACTGTGTTTTACCCATTGCGATAATTAGTGATGCAATGCATATGATTACGGCCATTCATATTCGGCACATATCAGCAGAAAATATCACTGGCTAAAAAGTATTAAAAGTAAATTATCAGCGCCCACAGGGTCTTCAAAGAGATGAGGCATAAACTGTACGAACTGACGCGTGACCGGAAGGCTGGTTTATATCTAGCACATCGGATCACCATTGCCATCCAACGTGGCAATGCTTCCAGGCTTCTGGGCACGCTACCGATTGACAGTGATCTGTGGCAAATTTTTTATTTATGATTTAGTAATATAGTACGGTCAAACCACAGACAACATAACCTCAAGACGTAGCATAGCAGGGCGACCCCCTCTGTCACGCATACGGTGAATTCACTCCATATTAGAGCCACGCCTCCATTGCTAACTTCAGTCTGCGGCCGGCGTTCATGAGATAGTTACGAAAGTTTTAACGTGATTTACGTCATGCAAAATGCATTATTGTTGCGTGAATTTGTGTGGCAAGAATACAAAAACATCTAGTGTGCAAAAAGATGGTATTTCATTTCACAAGTGAGCAATTTTTTACAAATTTCAATTAAAATTAAAAATAGTTTAAGCATAAAATCTAGTGCACTCGTTGATGTCTTTTTACAAAGTCTCTTTCTAATACTTTGCACGAAGTATAACTCCCACCTTGTCTAGCGTAACGAGCAGGTAGGCCATCTGAACTAGGGATGACCGTAGAGTATGTTTGTTTACTATCGATAAGGTAACTAAAGATAAATTAAAATCTTTATTCTCAATCGTACCAAGCAACAGACTCTGCGGTGGAGTCTCCGTATCTGAACTAGTGATGTCTATGCCTGCAGTCTGTTTACTATCGATAAGATATTACGATTATATTCAATTATCCTCAAATAAATTCTGGTTTAGTGTAAAGTGTAGAAGTATAATTTTCAAAAATACTATTATGTTAAATAATATTGTGTATCTTCTCTAAATGCCCAAACAAGAAAGAAATGTGGATGAATGCTACAAAACGGTCACATGATTGGTTTCCTGCTCCTAGCAGTGTGATATGTTCTCGACACTTTAAACCGGAATATTTCAAATTAAAAAAAATGAATAATAGACGAATTTTATACAACGTATTTTAATGGTAGTTTCTTGGTTACTTTGTAACTACGAGTTAATGATTGTACAAATAAAAGTATATTTTGTAAAATTGTTTTAGTTACTGTCTCAGAAAAGATATATTGTGACATTAATATTTGACCGCAACTTTGTCTGCGTGGATGATGATGATAAAATAACTATCCTTTGTCCTTTCCCGGGTCTTAAACTATCTCCATTCCGTTTAAATGTGAAGATGAAGACACAGCAGACAGACAGTACAATTTTTTTTTTATATAAAATGCATTTAAAGCTAGCATCATAAGCTAGTATCATAATATGTCTTCATCTTCGGGGATGATGATGAAAATGATGATGATGAATGAAATATCGTATGTCCTTTCCCGGGTCTTAAATAATCTCCATTCAAAATTTCATCTAAATTGGTTCAGCGATTTAAGCGTGTAGACGCAGTAAACTGACAGACATACTTTCGCATTTATGGTATGCATTAGTACCGATATGGATTTACGGTTTTGTCGGTAAGTCACTGACAAATATCGAATTGTGAAAGCGATAGACATTGCAACCATCAATACTTTTATCGACATTCGGAAATCACTAGCGACCGGCGGACATTTTTGTTTTACACCTCATTGACCTTGAAACGACGAATCACAATACAGCACAGAACTAAGATGACAAAGAATGATTGACAACGATTAAAAGCATAACCAAAAACGAAACGCAAGTGTGTGCGTAAATTTGTCTATGTGTGGTCAGGAATAGGGTTGCCTATTACAACAGAGCAATTATCTATCGATGTTTGACTGTTTAATCGACAACATGGTATTTATTATCTTCGTTTTTTGCTATAAGTTTTATAGTACAATGTGAATTGAGGGTGTCGAATAACAAATTGCAAACGTATATGAACTTAGCATCTAGCGTATCCCTTAAATTTAACAGAAATAATAAAAATCGTATAGTAATCAAAAAAATCTCACAAAATACAGGGTGTTTTTTTTTCGACCGTTCAAATTCTACGTAGTGAATGTGTAGGTCATACTGACCAACTTTTACTATGGGGACAAAGTCGAAATCGCGAAAAAAAAATCAGCTGTTTCATACAAATTGGCGGCATTACGCCGGCCGAAATGTATGAAACAGCTGATTTTTTTTTCGCGATTTCGACTTTGTCCCCATAGTAAAAGTTGGTCAGTATGACCTACACATTCACTACGTAGAATTTGAACGGTCGAAAAAAAAACACCCTGTATAGTAAGGTCCTTCAAGTTTGTTAAATACACATTCGTACTTAAAATCTGGGAATATGACGACATTGTAATGTAATAGACTGATTAGGTATGTTTATCGAACGAATATCGATATTGGTAGTTCAACGTTTAGTCAAGCTCTAGCGTAGCGTGACCATTTATATTTTTACACAAAATATCCTTTAATATTAACTGTTGTGATAAATTATTAGCGCACAGTGATAGGACAACTAACAATTAATGCTAGAAAGTGATAACTTACACGATTTATGTTACTAAATCGTCAAAATATCGTTTGAAAACAATCAACCGGCAAATCAGATTTACCTATGAAACAAGTGTTTGCCGTCATTTCTTCGGTGGGTAACAGGGCAATCCTTTACACTACACGATACCACATCGGTTTAATTATTTGTCTTAATTGACTTCTTACTAGAATTAAATATAAAATCACTTTTAAATAACAGTCTCCGTCGAGCAGGCTGATACGGCTGATATGTCACTTCGAAAGTGGGTACGCTTTTGGGATTGTTTTCTATCTCTTTTGCACTCGTGTTAAAGCCATATGACTGGTGGCTTCCCTTTCACACGCTTCCTTTCTCTATTAAGCGCTAGCGCGGATTCTAACTTTATGCAATACAGTTAGCTCATGTTACGCCGCCCGCACCTCGGCATTTTTGGCAGCATCGGTTTAAATGAAATAATTGTCTAAAGCTACGTCTTGAGGTTATGTTGTCTGTGGGTCGAACTTTACATTAAGCTCGCAAAGCATGTGGTATAGCTGCATTTTTGGTACCTATGTTGTTTAGACACACAAGACTTATAACTACACACTCGGTTAATGAAAACAACGGGTTATGTGTTTTTTTTTATAGAAAATAATGCAAACATGCACGTTTCAAATATTTTTACTAAATATTTATAGTGTTGGTATAATCTATTTTTAAATCAGGTTGTATTGGAATTGGAATTTCCCTAAATTTATAAATAAATCCAAAAAAACTTTAGGTCCGTTTGTAGAGACAAAAATGTAGGCAATTTAAGAAAACCACCTAAAATGTACGGTAATACGAGTTTTATAATCATGAGTTGCTATTTTATATCTACGGAGTCATCTGACGTTAAAATTCCGTGTTTCCGTGTTCAAACTTCAGGGAAATTTCAATACAATCTGATGTAAAAAAGGGTTCCACTTGTATTATAATTAATAAATATTTATTTTAAATATTTGTAATCAGCATGTTTCCAGTATTTTGTATGAAAAAATTGACCTGACCCATATTCATTGACCGCGAGTAGGGACCGGAACCGTTATGTTACAAAAACCTCGAAATTGCACAATATTTTAAAATGTTTCATATTCTCTTATGTACTTACTCAATATTTTAAGTAATTTACAATATCATATTTTTAAATTACTCCATTAACTTAGAATTTATATACCGAAGAACGAAAATTAACGAAAAAAGAACAGTTCTTTTGTATGGAGAAAATAACGGTTCCGGTCCCTGACCGCGAGTGTAGTATAAAACTACATTTTTCAAGAAAAAAAAGTTGTGCTACGTAGTACGTAAAAACTGCGAAATTTACGGTTTTTTACTTTCTGATTAAAAAAAAAACTCATGTATTTTGCGGTATATTTGCTAACATTTTCGTTTTAGTATCGCCTCACCTAATTATGCTACGAAAAACATGCAATAATGACCTTAAAGCGCACTTAATATTCTTTCATTTAACGGTAAAATCATGTCAGTAAACTTAGTAATTGCGTAGCGTAGCAATAAAGTAATTATGTAGCGGTTCATACAACACAGTCTTACCAATTTCTTTAATGTAGCAATTTTATTTTCCGAGTAAATCTGCTGTGACAGACTGATATGACGGATCGGATATTTTAAAATGTACTTAAAATTGAATTTATTTTACTGATGTTGTCAAGTACTGGAACGAATAATACAAAAAAAATTAACTACAAAATAAAATGAATGTTGTTAAAATTTTATTTATTTATTTTAATTATAAAGTGTGATATTTACTGTATTACCATAGTTCAAAGAATATTATTCTGTTGTTTTATTATATGTCGATTCTCATTACTTTTTGATCGCCTCTCGTATTGAGGTACTAATATTGACTCAGTTATGCAACTAATTGTAGATCGTTTCCCTCACGAAGACACGCAGATTTTTAAAGTAACCATTTAAACACACATGTCAATAATGCCTTTGATAAAAGGAAAAAAGTATTAGAATAAAATATTACTCGTCTATTGTTTCACATCATTATAAGGACGCTCTGTTCAAATACCTTAACAAAACTGTGGCATCATTAGCAAGCAGCACCGTCAGCAAACATGTAGTGTCACATAAGACAGGTGACACAGTAACGAGCGTCCGAAGAACCACGTCATCGTCTCGCGAATAGCCTCTCGTAACAAAATTGTCACCATACGGGACTATTCTTACGCGTACTAACGATGACTACGATACAAAAAGGGTACGATGAAAAAGTAGTTTTTCTACTCCAGGACTTGGTAATTTACATTTGTAATACATTTACACATTACATTAGCTATAATCCTATAATATATGTACAGGGTGATCAATCCAAATGGATCAGTATGGAGATTTTGGAACCAAAAACAGATAGCTATACACATATACACATAGCATAAGTCACAGCTGGAAACAGAAAAACACGTTTATATAGAAAAAAGGCAGATAATGTTTCAACTTACTATGAAATTTGAAGCTAATTTAAGACATATGCTAACATTTGAAAGTACGTAATGCCACTAGGAAGTAATAGTTCTTAAGCAGCAGAACAGTAAAACCACGGTAACGGGTTGAACGGCCGCGTGGGCATCGAAGCGTAGCCCTGGCGGCTTTGGACTAATAACTGTTTTTACCAATTCAATGACAATGTTTGTGAGTGTGTTTAATAAAAGGTTTGTCATGACATGGTCGGTTCTAGTTCCTGAGATACGGGCAGGGGGCATTCCACAATTATGTCGGGTACGTGACGACCTGCTTCGGGTAGGTACATCTACGAAAGTTACAAATACAATTTTAGGTGTATCTTAATTTTATAACTGTGTGTTTGTATTTATTGATAATTCTCGCACTATCCATATATTTCTAAGGTAACTGTCATAGCCGTCACGTTCCCGACAGAGTAGACTTTTTCGCGGGATGCACCTGCTGTTGATAGTTTATTCTGCTAATGACATCAGAGGGACAGGTAGTTAAATCTGCAATCGAATCTTTGAACATGTAATCGATAGGTATGACTGTTGAAAATTATTATAATTTATAACCTTTGTCTTGAATCACTATTAAAAATGTCGGGTCACGCTCAGTGTAGGGTTCGCTAGTTGTACAAAAACGACCGGGCCGATTAAGTTCAAATAGTATTATATATAATTATAACAATATGAAGGCTATATAAGTTGAGGGTATGCGGGGTGCAGTTGTGTTTGACGGTACCACATCTGACTCATTCCCTATGCGTCGAGGTGTTCGGCAAGGCTGTGTGTTGGCGCCCACCCTGTTTGGTATATTCTTCTCGTTAATGCTAAAAACTGCCTTTGGAGACGACCAACAGGGTATCCATCTTCATACGAGGGCTGATGGAAAACTTTATAATGTGGCACTGCTAAGGGCGAAACAAAAACGGGACGATTTATTCGTTGATAATTTGTTATTTGCCGATGACGCAGCCTTCGTAGCCAAATCGCAGACTGAGCTCCAGACCATTATGGACAAGTTTTCACGTGCCTGTGCCCAGTTCTCTATGTCCATCAATCCCCGTAAGACTGTTGTGCTGGCTCAAGGGTGTGCGGAAATACCAACTATCGTGTTGGATGGCGCCCCACTCGAGATAGTCGATAAGTTTTGCTACCTCGGGTCGACGGTGACTAGCAACCTCTCAACGGATGCAGAAATCGACGTTCGGATCGGAAAGGCGGCAACGATGTTTGTAGTAAGGGTCACGGTCCATACAAAGTTGAGAAAAATTGTGCGCTGCGAGTTACAGTTTTGTAATTTTAACCAGAGCTAGAGGGTTTCAAAATAGTTGTTTTTAGATGTGGAGGGAAAACCAATTCCCCCCCTGATCGCGGGGGGAGGGGCTGAATGTGCATGCGGAAGGGTTGCGTTTAATATTTTTTTACTAATTAATAAGGCCTACTATGCATTGTTTGGTATCATTTTCGTGTAAAACGGACCTGGAAAATCCATTTTTTATCATAAACATGAGCAATTTCATATAAAAAATGTAGATTTTTTGGAGTAAAAGTAAAAAAGTTACCGTTTTTATTTTAATTTAAGCGTCATATAAGTATTAAAAAACAAACTTATCCAATTTAAAAAAAATGTGTAAGATATCATATTTATTGCAGTTTTTAAAAATATACACATTTAGTAGTCTTTCATACAAAAATTCACTGAAAAAAAATTTACCTGACGCGTACCTCCAACAAAAACCTCCGCGTAATCTCAAAAAAGAGATTTTTGTGCCGGCAACTGCTCATAGATTATACATATTTTTGCACTTGCATATTATTGTTCATATTACAATTGTAAATATTTATTGATATGAAAGTAAATTGAATATTTTCTGATCTCCTTTTTTTAAATAACCTAAGATTATTAAGAATTTTATTTGTTCAGATTCTATTTTTAGATTTTATCGATTATTGTATACCGCGTGTATATTATATATCTGGTCTTTCTGATCACATGTATGATATATAGTATCTGATCATATGAATTGGAATGGGTAATCATTTTTACAAGTGTCATTAGGTAATGATTGTCATTACCAAAGACGATAAAGGTAATTTTCACTAACCGGGACTAAACAACTAACCCAGTTCACCCACGTTAAAAGTTTATATCATATGGAATTTGACAATCAATTGTTAAACGTTTACTTCATAAATCATCATTATTACTGCTGAACATAGGCCTCCCCCAAAGATTGCCACAATGACCGGCCCTGTGCCACTCGCATCCAGCGGACTCCTGAGACCTTCACTGTCCACCTTGTGGGGGGCCTACCCACGCTGTGCCTTCCACCTGCGAGGCCGCCGCATTGGCCATCGGTTCTACGTGCAATGTGCCCGCCCACTACCACTTTAGTTTAGTGATTCGGAGAGCTATGGAGCTATACTTTGGTTCTGCTGCGGATCATCTCATTTCTAATACGACCTCGCAGAGAGACTCCCACCATAGCCCTCTCCATTGCCCTGTGGGTGACTTTAAGCTTTCTTATGAGGCCCATTCTAAGCGATAACGTTTCAGTACCGTATGTCATCACTCTTTTAAATCTTTGATCAGTGTGTGTTGCCACACTGAACAAATACTTTGTCTTCAAGAACTGCGGAATATTGGACGAAAAGATGTGTCGTAGCTTCCCAAACGCTGCTCAACCTAGTCGGATTCGATGATTGACCTCTTACTCAAAGTTGGACCTGCCTAGCTGGGTAGCTTGTACTAGGTATTATATTATAGTCGTCTACACCCTTCAAGTTTAGTCTCCGATTGTAACGGGAGTTTTCGTCTAATATCCATGTTCATCCTAAGACGAACTCGCTCGAAGGCGCTACTGAGGTCAGCGAGCATAGTACTGAAATCTTCCAAGGTCTAAGCCAAGACAACCGTATCATCAGCGAATTGAAGGTGAGTGAGGTACTCGCTGTTTATGTTGATACTCACCTTTTCCAGTCCAGTCTTAAAGACATCTTCCAGTGCAGCGGTAAATAGATTAGGGGAGATGACACCTCCTTGCCTGACTCCCCCGCTGCAGTATAATATGCTTCAAGCTCTGGTCTTAGAGTAGGATTGACATAGTGGCGCTTTCGTACAAACACCTCAACATTTCGACATAGCGGTAGTCTACTTGGTACCGTTAAAGAGACTGTAGTCCTGCCCATAGTTTCGATCAAATCGAAGGCCTTGGGGGTTACCATGACGTACTAATGCGTTTCAGTTTAGGTTCTGGGAAAGGGGCAGTGATACACGACTCGTATAGCCTTGTCCCTTTCTCTCCCCCCCGTATCGTAGTCCACAAACGCTAAACGCTAAACAGAGGGGCAGGTTATACCTATTCCTCGGTCTTCTGTATAACATTTACGAAACGTCAATTCGGAAACCGGCTTGTTCGGGAGGCTGGAAGTCATCAAGCCTGCGTGCAAGACGATTCGTAATGACTCTTGAAAACATCTTATAAATATGGCTCGGAAGTGAGATGGATCGGTAGTTCTTCAATAAGGCGTTTTCACCTTTTTTCAAGAACAGTACCACCACTCTTCTGTTCCATGCCTAAGGCGTTCTCCCTTCCGGAGTTGAACAACTTCTGAAGGGCCATAAGGATTGGTTTAGCACCTGGCTTCAGATGCTCAGCTATAATTCCGTCTTCCCCAGGCGCCCTGTTATTTTTGAGCTGTTCAAGAGCCATTCTAATATCACATAGGCTGATGTATCGGGTATCCTCTGTATAGTGCCGGGTCAGTCACTTACTTCATAAGAAATTTATCAATTATCAAATTCCGTGTGAAATAAACGTTTAACCCGGGTTGCTTGGTTAACCCAGGTTGATGCAATTTGCTCTAACAGACATTATGGAGTATTTTGTTTACGCAAAATCGCTAAATTCCCGCAGTAGAAACGTACTATAAAAAATAAATAATTTAAATATGCTATCAACAATAAGTCAAAGCAACGTCCCTTTATTATTCGAGGTACGCGACAGGTGCAATTTTTTTACAACTTATTTTTGCATGGAAAGTTCCTAAAAGTATATATTTTTAAAAACTACAATAAATATGCGATCTTGTAGTATTTTTTTTATTTTCATATATTTATTTGGTAATACTTATATAACGCAACAATCAAAATAAAAACGGTGATTATTTTACCTTTATACCAATGATTATTTTTTTATATATGAAAATCCTCATGTTTATTATCAAAAATGAATTCCCCGTGTCTGTTGCGCGCGAGTCCGACTCGCACTTGGCCGGTTTTTTCTATTTGGACCTCTACTATTGGGAAGCTGAGTGCAAGAGTATGGCAAAATAAACACCTTACCAGGAAAACCAAGATGATCGTTTATCAAACGTGCGTCCTGAGCATACTCTTGTACGGGGCTGAGACCTGGACATCGTATGCCAAGCACGAACGTCGTCTTAACGCCTTCCACATGCGCTGCATCCGAAACATTTTGGGCATACACTGGAAAGACAAGGAAAGACGAACGAGAGGGTGCTTGAGATTGCTCAGCTGCATAGCCTCTTTGCGTTGCTGAAGCAGAGACGCTTACGCTGGCTGGGGCATGTGTATCATATGCAACCTTCTCGTTTGCCGCGACGTGTCATGCTTGGTGCCATAGCTGATGCCAGAGAAATGTTGGTCGGCCAATGCTACGACATAAAGATTGTGCCAAGCGAGATATGCACGCATTCAACATCTCGGTCCACAAATGGGAAGAGCTTGCCGAGGATAGAGATAAGTGGCGCAAACTGGTATTAGACGGGGGTAAAATCCATGACGATGTTTGGTTTAAGACACTCGCTAGTAAGCGCGCCAAGCGTCATCAGCGCGGCACCGGTTCGCCACAGGCCCACTACATCTGTCAGAGTTGTGGTCGTGTTTGTCGCTCCCGTATTGGCCTACACAGCCATAAGAAACGCTGTCTCCCCTCCTAACACTGCTTGTATAGTCTGATATAATAGATTTTCAGAAGGAACTTTTTGACAAGTTGAGTACCGGGTTTAGGTCACGAGGCTTGCCGAGTGGCCTAAGTAAGGTACGAGACTTTTTAAGCAGACTCTAAATTGTAATACGAAAAAGACATGAGTTTTATTAATGATTTATCATGGGTAATATTTCTTGAAGTTTAGTAAGAAAGGGACCTTACTGTCGGTGCCGCAGTTGACTGGTTTTAAGAATCTCTTACTGTGGTCAGGCAGGACACCGAAATCAGTACATAAATGGAAAATATTATTGCAATAAAAAACCGGCCAAGAGCATGTCGAGCCATGCTCAGTATAGGGTTCCGTAGTTATTCGGAAACGGCTAGCTGGGCTGGGGGGCTATATTCGTACTAGTTTAATTTTAAAGTATTCAATAGCCCACATTCAATATTCATGATTTTTTTCATATTTTTCAGAAGAGGGGGGGGGGGGGCAGATTTGTTTTTCTGGAGCGATATCTCCGGAAATAATGACTAGAGGGCGGAGTACCGGTGGCAAATTTCACACTAAATGTATGGAGTCGCCTAAGTATTCTTATGATTAAATGAATAACGAATAAATGATTAATTGAACATAATTATTTTTAGGAGCTTACAGAAATTATCTTACGAGCATACAAATATAATGTAATATATTGTTAATATCTATAATACATAATAATATGTTTTCTTATCAAAATATTATCGTTAGGTAGGTTCTAAATATTAGACTAAGAAGTTATACCGGCCAAACCATATATTATTTTCAAGACCATTAAATTACAATTGAGGACTGGAATTATGTGCTTCTTTATTATACAGGCTGTTCGTTTCGATTTGCAATAAATTAGACAGGTTACTTGGGCCATTAATAGAAGTTGTCTGGTATATCGGCTTTTGGAAAATTCGATAAAAAATATTTTTTTTTGTTTTCATACATAATAAATGAAATGGTAAGTGTGAGAGAACCTTAAGAATAAAATAAAAGTTAATCTCAAGTGACTGACGGCACATGTCAAAATAAGTAACATTAGAATGTAATAAAGGTTGCAATACACATGTTCAGTGATTTAACTCATTTTTTTAATAACTCAATAACGGTAAGAGTTAAAACACTAGTTTCTTAGAGAAATTAATTATAATATTTGACCTAAATAAGCTTCCCTTAAAGTTATAGCATATGCAGAAAAACACGCTGTATACACGGTGCCTCGCGAGTAACCCAAATAATTTTAATGCTGAATTCCTGAGCATATTTAGAGTATTTAATGTTACTTAAAATTTCCTGGATTCGGCTTGGTTCCAAAGATAATTAACCTTTTTTCGGAAAAAGTTTTTCGACGTAACTCGTCATAAAACTTCTTTTTGATTACAATGTTGCCACAATGTGTTCTAATATTACCACACCTTTTGCCTGACAATCAAAAAATAAGAATAGACTTGACGAAAAAACCTGTCCCTAAAAAAAAAACATTTAAAAAATTAGTTTTAACAAATTGTTGTTATGATAAAAAGTATTCAAAAAGTCTAAAAAAAATCGAAAATAATTTTTTTTTTTTTGTTGAATTTGACATTTGGTCTCATAATATTTTTTGTTTATTTTGATGTCTAGAATGCATAGTTTAAAATTATGTGGTTTCCTCGCGAGGCACCGTGTATAAGATTTTCTAACGGTTCTATTATCCGCGGAATTGATGCTTCACATGGCTTATTCATCTTGATATTTTTCGGTTTTAAATATTTAGCCGACGCAATAATATTAGATAAGATAGACTGTAAAGCAGCTGTCTAAATTGGCAATATCAAATAATTACTTTCTAAATGTCTCATAAATTTGAAAATTAGTAACATTTTGAAAAGAAAGGTTGCACTATGGTAAAAAATATAATATCGATGAATGGTGACTTTGTTAAAAGAAATTGATAACTAACCCGAAGCATTTACGACATAACATTTAAGTGTTCCTGAAATCGATTTATGAAAATAAATGTTCCAATTAGGTAGGTATCATCAGCCCCTCGACACTTCATACTATGGTAAATTATGAAAGCATTTGGTACCAACATTGAGACAAAAATATAATCTTATAGAATTAAAATGCCTACTGTTGCATTTTATTAGCACATAATCATACTGGCCTTCAAACTTAGACGTATTATACTTTTATTTACCACCTAAATAAGTAAAACGTCAGTGTCAGAAACGTACCGTCTAATTGTTTATTATGAAAGCTGATCCCGGGTTCATGTTTTATTGTGTTTTATACAAAATATTTAAATGTTTCGTCTAAATGGGGGGCACAACAATAAGGAAATGTGAAGTGTGTTGTGTTCGGCGTGAATTAAAACGAACTTCTGGCGTATTTTTGACAAGATTTCCTCTTGATCCAGACATGTCAGTATCAAATTATTTTATCTTAGCAGCAAATTATTTTTTCATTTCATTATTGAATATATAATTAGTAACTGCAAACGATAACAGTTACTAATTAAATAAGAAATAACTTCAATGGCAAATAAAATCTATCTAAATAAGGCAAGCTAATGCATAAATAGAGTGCAACCTAATTTATCGATAATCGCTTTCTTTCAGATGGAGATCTTTGGAAAAATTTCGACAACGATTCCTTGGCTTTGGACCATGTTTTTGAACTGCTGTATGCCGGAGTTTTAGCTCGGAAACTTAACTCCTCGCCCCTCCATAGTATAATATTTACGATTGGGCCCATACCCTACTAAGAAAATGAAATAAAAATACCTGTGCAATAAAATATATATTTGTGTTATAGCATTATTTTATTTTACCCTTTCATTATTTTTTTGTAATATAAATTCACTATTACGGTGGGCGCAGAAAAAAATATTGCACTTTTATCGATATCGACAAACAGCAAGTGTAGTGAGTGTCGAGCTCTAGTGTTGCCTTTTTAAGTTGGTAGTATTGACATATATTTTGTACGTTGGCACAAAGTACCTTCATAACTCGGTTTTGGGTTTGTTCGGGAGTGCCGTCTCTTAAAACGAAGTAATTTTATTCTCTTTGGGTATCATACTAAAAGCACATTAGGTAAATGAATAATTTTATTATTCAAGCCTAAAATAATAATTATAATAACAACTCCATACCTTTTGTGTGAAATTTGCCACCGGTACTCCGCCCTCTCATAAAATGACTTCAGAAAACAACTTTCTTTTTAAACCCTTATTCCTTTTAAGATATGAGTGAGACATTTATTTCCATATTTTTAACACAAAAATGATATCGGTCTCTGCACTCGGCACAACCGGTTGTATGAACTTGTGTATGTATGTGTGTATATGAGTGTGTTGATGTAATTATGTGTGGCTAACTAACTATTTTTATAATGTTTTCTATATCATAAAAGCTAAAAACTTTTGAGTAACAATTGAACCTGAATTTTGATTTCTCTGGCCGATAAGTCTTGAATGGGGTTTTTTGAGCAAATTTTATTATAAATATTGAAGAAATGTGTACAATTTTTGAGCGAAAGCCGAATTTGTTGCGGGAGTAGGTACTCTGAAGTTGCGTTTTGTGATAGTTCAGTAAAATCTAGGGAGGTAAGAGGTTGTCGATGATATTTTAGTATTACTTGCAATATAAACTCCCACGGACATTAAGAACATCCTGCTTCCATCTCTTTGTAGACCAGTGTAGTTTGAAAATGTACTTTTTCTCAAACTTGCTAAGGAATGTTGATGTTACTTACTTTAAATTAAGCCCGGAAATATCCGGTGTCATATGCTAAGATGATATGTAAAGAGATTTCATGTATTTATTTCACACCTAGGACTGCAAACAAACTCTTTTGTTTTGAAACGTCAAATTGTGACACTAGGTCTTGACATTCAGCCACAGAACAAAAAAATAACCTAAGAACTAATGTCTATACCAACAGGTAAAAGGATACATCAAACAGATTAAAAAAAAGTTAGGCGCGAATCATGGATATAGGCGCGAATGTTTTTTTTTTAATGTTGTACGATACTGTAGTATTGGTTTATTTACAAATCAAATAGTATGGTTCGGCGAAATCAGTTCGTTTTATTTCATGGCAAGTTTGAGAAAAGCACTATACAAATCTCGGCGAGAAACGGGGTTACAGGCCGCGTATTCCTATCTGGCCTCAGTTCCTTCGGCCAGATATATCAACTTGGCCTATAACCCTTCCTTTCCCGTCCTCTATAGTAATGTACTATTTCTCAAACTTGCTACGGAATGTTGATGTTACTTACGTTAAATTAAACCCGGAAATACTATGTATCCGGTGCCATGTGCTAAGATGATATGTAAAGAGATTTCATGTACTTATTTCACACCTAGGACTGCAAACAAACTGTCTTTTGTTTTGAAACGACTAATTGTGACACTAGGTTTTGACATTCAGCCACAGAAAAAAAAATGACCTTAAAACTAATGTTTATATTATACCAACAGGTAAAAGGAGACCTCAAACAGATTTAAAAAAAGTTAGGCGCGAATGTTTTTTTTTAATGTTATACGATACTGTACTATTGGTATATTTACAAATTAAGTAGTATGGTTCGTTATGGTTCGGCGAAATCAGTTCGTTTTATTTCATGGCAAGTTTGAGAAAAGCACTATACAAATCTCGGCGAGAAACAGGGTTACTGGCCGCGTATCACTATCTGGCCTCAGTTCCTTCGGCCAGATATATCTACTTGCCCAGTAACCCTTCGTTTCCCGTCCTCTATAGTAATGTACTATAGTTGTTCGTCTATCGTTTCTTAAGTGTATCTTCACAATAGGCCGTTGCCTGCAATATTTTCTATATTTTCTATATATGTGTTGTATGCAATATTTTCTATAAATATCGCCGCTGATTTGGCCCTGATGCGAAATAGAAAGCAGTTAAAAGACCATACGATCAAATTGCATGCCAAGCAAGGGCGTTCTTCCCGAAATTGTTTTTTTTTTGTTTAATATGTCTTATCAGATATAGTAATGGATACTTAAAAATAAAACATATAGCAATTTAAAAAGATGGCTTTGCTAATTTCATGGCTGTAAACTGTTCATCGATAGATTTTAAAACCGATGTATAATAGATGTTTAAGCGTGTCCTCTTAGTAAAATGAACAGTCCTTATAACTCCAGTTAGTAGTTTAACTAAGTTTAAGTTTAAAATACAGCAACCCAACATCGTTGATAACCTACGTTATGCCACCTTAATGAATCTTGTAATAAACAAAGAAACCGGGGGATTTACATCGGCTTTGACGAAGAGTAGCTTTAACAGACTTATGTGACAAAGCATTTTATGCACAACAAAACCGCCGATTCAAAACAACAATTATGCGAGTCAAAGCAGGTATCTTAGAAAAGGCGCTACGAAATATAACAAATCGCTGGCGCAACAAAAGAGGCTTTCTCGCGGCCATTACAGTGAGATGCACGGAGAACGACGTAACAGACTTGCGACGGGAGAGGCGCGAGGGGCACGTTTAACGAGGGGCGGCGGGCGGACAGTCGAGATTAACGTATTTAGCGTGGGAGAGACGGCAAGGCCGCACTAGCGGTAGTGGCAGAGGTGCGTCACACCCGAGGGACAAACACAATTTACGATTGCCGCAAAATGTATCTCCGATTAGGCATTGTTGCTATTCGTTCGTGACCGAATAAGTGGTTGGTAGCCGAAAACATATTTATTAAGAGCCGTCAGACTTACTGTAAGGCCTGCGGAGACGCTAGAAACGGAGCGTTCAGCGGGTCGTGATGCGTGGCCTGCGAGCCTAAGTCTAAGGCGTGAGTAGACGCTCGCCTCGTCTAAGAATAAGAAGCCAGCTTGGCGGATTACAGCGAGTGCTAACGCTGAGTGATGAGCTGGGGCGTTGTCGTGGTGAGATAGCACGCCTGAAGACCATACGTGTCGTTCCTGCCGCACTTTTAGGATCAATTCTTTGTAATACCTGTAATAGTTTTTTCTCAAACTTGCTACCTATTTATTTCACACCTAGGACTGCAAACAAACTGTCTTTTGTTTTGTTACGTCAAATTGTGACACTATGTCTTGACATTCAGCCACAGAAAAAAAATAACCTATGAACTAATGTCTATACCACCAGTTAAAAGGATACCTCAAACAGATTTAAAAAAAGTTAGGCGCGAATATCTTTTTTTTTAATGTTGTACGATACTGTACAATTGGTTTATTTACAAATCAAATAGTATCGGCGAAATCAGTTCGTTTTATTTCATGGCAAGTTTGAGAAAAGCACTATACAAATCTCGGCGAGAAACAGGGTTACAGGCCGCGTATTCCTATCTGGCCTCAGTTCCTTCGGCCAGATATATCTACTTGGCCTGTAACCCTTCGTTTCCCAGCCTCTATAGTAATGTACTAATCCTTTCGACATGTAATCAATGAACAGGATTCCTTCCGCGTCCCAGAATACAGCTAGTGCAGTCATTTAAGCGAAAAATACGGTATTACCTCCAATTTTTTTTTACTGTGAACAGATTTGCATGAAATTTTGGAATTAGGCTCATTTAACCCTAAACTTCAAAAAAGAAAATGATCTGAACTCCGCCTATTATTTTTATGGGGTGTAAAACCACCCCTTAATGGAAAAATTGAAATTGAGCCATTCTATCGCTAGAAAACATGTATTGTGTAATAGTAAGTGGTGAAATTTTAAAGTAATTTCTAACATAACTAATTACCTCATATTAAAATCATTTACAGCCCTTGCAAACAACCCCTAAATTGAAAAAATCACAAAAAATACTTTGGTATGACATAAAACGATGTAAGTATTGAGTAAGTAATATTTTAAATTCTCTATAATAATTACCAAATTTTCAACCCTTGAAAACTAAGGACTGTTCATTTTACTAAGCGGACACGAAAAACCTCACGAAAATATTTTTTCTTTTATCATATTTTATTTTTACTTGTGAAATATTATTTAACTAAAAATAGACAAATAATAAGTAATGTCTCAATTTAATATATTAATTATCGGCAACTACATTTTTAGACTACTGTTTGGCCACGAAACTTATGTTCTGCAAACTACATTTTGACATTTTACAACTATTTGCGAACTATACACGTTTGAATTTTTTCAATGATTTAGTTTTTCGTCTATCGTTTCTTAAGTGTTTCTTCACAATAGGCCATTACCGCTATATAGGATGAAGATGAAGACAATTTTATGGATGTCGTCTTTTTAAACAAATTCTATGATTATTTAATTAAATAGCTCTAATGTCTGACCCTTATGATGTGCCCTTGCCAAATCAGACCAAAATAACCGGTGAGAGATACATTCTCTTCGATAGACATCAAAAAACCGATTTTGGATGCAATATTTTCTATAAATATCCCCGCTAACTTGGCCCTGTTGCGAAATAGGAAGCAGTTAAAAGACCATATAATCAAATTGCCTGCCAAGCAAGGGGCGTTCTTCCCGAAATTGTTTTTTTTTTATGATTTTCTACTCAGGCACATACTCTTCTACGATAGCATGACAGTATTAGGACTGCGGTAATGTCATTACATTACTATCATATTTTAGGTACCTTATGTGGGCCAACAAAATGCAAAAATTCCATACTTTTTTAGTGAAACGACGTTAAGTTCAATAGCCCATTTTAAGATATGCAACTAAGATTTCTGTGTTTAGATGTATAATAGACGTTTAAGTGTGTCCGCTTAGTAAAATGAACAGTCCTTACCCCTCGATAAAAATTGTGAAAATGTTTTTTTGATAAAAGGAAAAGGATTTTAACATTATTCCACACTCTTATACCCCAACCTCGACACGTTAAGGAATGTCAATCTTCCATCATCAGCTCACCAACATGAGATTATATTAACCACCTAAACGCATATACTAAATAGCTTCAAAAAGAATCATCCAGTGGCGGCTGTACCTTAAGTGCGCTCGTCACGCTCGTGCGCTGCACTGCCATAAAATTTAACAGAATCGTCATCGATATCATCAATAAACATTTTCAAATATGTACCAATTTCGTCCGTACGACATTCCTATATTTCTATTTTCATATTTAAAAAATCTATGGAACCGTTCACTACGGCGAAGTTTTTTTAACCCTTAATTCACCAGGTGAAATGTACTTTCTATGAGTCCCTGGGACTTGGGACTTTTTTCCTGTGTGGTTTTCTTATTGTTCTTTTTATATTTGTTTTATTCTTATTAATCACTTATTAAGGCGCTAGAAAAAAAGGAACAAAACTTGATAAACTATAGAGATCCTCTTGAAAATTAGATAAACTTATTACTTCGCTTAAATAAAAATGTGATATATAAACCTTTATACTATTTACAGATTTCTATCGATGCCCCACACGCTTATATACATCTAAAAAAAATTCTATCCCTCAGTTACACCGTGTCCAATAAGTTCGAATACACATATTTTACCTCAGTTCTAAAAATACAGGAATCACGGGTTATCAAATAGTAATGTAAAGTAAAGAGTATTTTCATCTTAATAAAATACAACCACAATGAATGTGTCATGTCCGCAGTGTCTAAGAAGAAAAGAGTGTAAAGTGCCAACAAAATACTTGCTCGGCACGCAGGTGACGAGTTAATTTTTATTACGAGAACCCGTATGGGGTAGAACAGACTTATCATGTTCAAAGTTGGCGATTGTGGGTAGGTACCAGGTATAGAACACATTCTGGGCTATCAGAAAAATGGTTCTAGGTTCCAGAGCTCACTATCGACCATGGAGTGGGATGCAGTATGTAAGCGAGTTACACTGCCTTCAGTACTTTTAGATAAAAGCGTTAAAATGAAAGTTTTTTTTTTATAAAACAGAATTTGTGGAGAAGATAAATGCTCCTACTAAGTTTAAAAGGTGCTTGGGAAAGAGTATCATGTGTTCTAACAAGACGCAGCTCCAGCACAGACGGCAAATGGCGTTCCAGCGTGGTTTCAGGCTAAATTGGCAGTTTTTTTAGCCGACACATGAATTGCCATGCAGTCCTCCAGGTTTAGGCGTATTAGATTATTTTGAATGGTAATACATGCTTTAAGGACTACA
>JALPQI010019890.1:0-18555 GCA_025490895.1 Thaumatotibia leucotreta | reverse complement strand
AAATGCCAAAAAATATTTTGTTCAGAAGTAGTCGTTACTGGCATACAAATAAAGTACCAGGGCAGTGTGAACATAAAGTTAGTGTGTAGGTATACAATCTCTCGACACTTACCGCACAAAATATCATTGACGTAAATTGACTTATTAGTACATTTGCTTTATAAAAGAGAGATAAACATTTGACACATAGTATTGTTTTCGACATTTGATTTGTTGCATTTTCTGTAGGAAAATGGAAAAAATTAAGTGTAAGTCTTGTGAAAAAACGTTAAAAAATATATGTGGAAAGAAAAAATGCATATAAACTGGACAAGAGGCTGATTTATATAGCAAATGCACTAATAAGTCAATTTACGTCAATGATATTTTGTGCGGTAAGTGTCGAGAGATTGTATACCTACACAATAACTTATGTTCACACTGCACTGGTACTTTATTTGTATGCCAGTAACGACTACTTCTAAAAAAAATTTTTTTTTAGCATGACGCACGATGATTTACGGAAATATTTTTATTTATGTATACAGTGGATATTAGTGGCTATGTATGCATATTTTTTTTGTAGGTGTACCTCCGCGTGAAATAAAAAAAATATGGAAAAAAAAACAAGAAACCTTTTTTTATTATGAAAAATAAGGACAAGATGCAGGTTAAAAATATGCATTTTGTAGTTTATTTTATTGTTATCAAACACAATTTTGTTTGGTTGATCTAACTTGAACAGTTTACGAAATATGCCACTTTCAACGGCACCCTGTATATTTTACATTATCTTGAATAACTCTGAAACAAAAGAAGATCTAGAGCTGATATTAAGCATGGAGTATTCTTAGGTCCTGCTAGTACACCACCTAAAATATTGACCTCATCCGTGGGGAAAGGCACCTCTTGTTCGGTAAGGCTGCTAAACCCTTTAATCGCATTAGAAGATCGTGTTAGCCGCCCTGCTAATTCAGTGAAAGCGCGTTAAAGGAAGCAATACATTGTATGTACGTAGGTGTATATAACTAAATCTAATGTCAATATTTCAGAAAAGTATAATTTTAGGTAAATACTTAATGTCATGCTTATTTTAATGACATTGCGTCACAGAGCTGATGACTGACGAGTGTATTGCGCGGAATGTGATACAATTGTTGGCTTCTGAATAATTCTTCGAGTCGAATATGCCTTTTAGTATCTATAGGTACAATACCGAACTATATAATTAAGTAGGTAGCCTTTTCATAACACTTAATGCCGGAATATAGGATTAGGTAATACAATATGCCTATGCATCGGATCGCGAATAGTTAAACAGGTGAATCAACTTGTTTTTTCTGTTATTGCCATGGTTACGGTCACCTGAGCATCGCTGGTTTTATGCAAAATTATGCTATTTAACACGTTCGACGCTAGTGACACAGCGTCTGTGGCCAAAAAATTCTGACTCCTAGGCCAGTGAAACACATATGTGATCAAAATAATCGTACCTACGCCAGTGCCACTAGCATAAATCAAGTTCTTACTCTTTTCTATGCCAGTGACATAGAAATAAGAAACATTTTTGACACAAGGAGTGTTGTGTCGCCGGCATAGAGTTCAAATAAAAAACATCCATCGTTATAGTATTAAGGTGCATTCAGACCAAACGAGCATTCACTATTCTATCCCCCACTCTACGAAATTCGATCGTAACACAAAAGGTGATTCGTTGATTTGGTAGAGTGGAGGATAGAATACCGAATGCTTTAAGACTTAGTGGAACATTAGCGGGGGCAAATGTTATAATTATGCAAACATGCGTGTAGTCCATGTTTGCAGGTGGCCCATTAAGCAAAAGGCTTATTAACACCAGAATAATGCTTGTTTACACAGTGTAAGTAACATATTTTTCATAAAACCAGGTGACTCAGGTATGGCAATAACAGACAAAAATTGATGATTTCCCAATTTATGCTTATTATAAAATTTGGAATAACAGAATAACACATTGGTAACACAAGACAAATTCTGCTAAACTAAGTCCAGCTCACTGACTCA
Source organism: Thaumatotibia leucotreta (assembly GCA_025490895.1). Classification (NCBI taxonomy): domain Eukaryota; kingdom Metazoa; phylum Arthropoda; class Insecta; order Lepidoptera; family Tortricidae; genus Thaumatotibia; species Thaumatotibia leucotreta. The sequence goes on along the minus strand of JALPQI010019890.1, from coordinate 16,533 downwards.
TAAAGATCTGTTTGAATCAATATTAACATAAGAGTAGACACCTAAGACACAAGACGAGAGAGTTTTGTCTTAGACTAAACAAGTAGTCTGGACTGGAAATGGTCTTACCCGATAGACGGTCTTAGTATGCCCATATTTGATCACACTGAATTTTACGTTAGAGCCGGAGCAGTGCTAAAGAATGAGAGGTGAATATCACTAGACCACAGTTATGCAGAAAGCGTCAAACTTCGATTTTTTGACAATGCAGAAAGCAACCAAACTCCATATGTTAAAGCTTAAGTCAGATTGACAAAAAATAGTAAGTAGTTGGCCGCTTTCTTTATAACTATGGTATATATACCATAATTATGATATATCATTCCCTAGTGTAGCTCCGTCTCTGCAACTTGCGTAAGAACTCACAGATGTAATTCCGGCCGGCCTTACACCGCATGCGGAGCGAATTCATTAATGGCTCCGTTTAACCCTTCGTCTGTGTTTTGATAAGGATCCGTATAATAGATATTGAACTCAAATCGATCTCACTGATGGACTCATATTGAGTTCCTCATATAATAGATACCTATTGAACTCAAATCGATCTCACTCGGCTCGGATTCGGAGTTTTCGATCGAGCAGGGCTGCGGCCCGCAGTCTTTGTCGTCCAGCCATGGAGATTGGCTCTTGAAGAAGCTCCTCATACAGGGTGTTTGTTATGTCGTTAGCCAAATTTGGATATGTCATTCGCGATCACCAGTACACAACATTTTTGAAAAAAAAAGTGACACTTTTTTTTAGTTTTTTTTCCCGTTTTTTATCCGGCAAAAACATAATTTGTGGTCACTAGGCAAATTTGTTTCAATCCGTGCGATTCGATGGCATACAAAAGGGTAGCAGGTTTGAGTAGTCAAGTCTTAGCCAATCAGGAGTTCATCACAAGCACCGATTAGCCGACGTCACTCACCCCACCATCGACACTAAACAATGAATAAAATGTCCTAACTACATGCACACACGATTGTTATTTGATTAAAACTGCCCAAGCGCATACCTACCTGTACCTGCTCGTCGTCATCAACAATTCAATTTGCTTAGAGAGTGCATTAGAATCGATATCTGAGGTAAACCAGTACGCATTTGTATGACGGAACATTTAAGTTACTACGTTCTTGAGGTCAAATTATGCTGGCTCGGCTGATCGCAAGATGCTATGTGCCATTTGTACAGCACTCTGTAAACAAAGAAGGAGTGCGCTTGTGTAAACGCGCTCGAGTCAAACTACCCTCAGATCGGCGCGCAACTCAAAATACCCTCATTATTAGTACTGTATGCGATAGACTGATAATGCTGTCTCGTGAGATTTACCTGCAAGTTAAGCTCCACCTCCATTCCCCACCACGCGTAGGAAACTTGTTACGTACGTTATAACGCATTGAATTAGTTACCATATGCGGGTTAATTAAAGTTGCAAACTCAAACACCCTTTCCAATCTGATTTGGCAGTTATGAGATGATGGGGCAGTACGCAAAGTAAGCAAGTGATCATAGTGACCAAACATTCGTTAGATAATGGGATTTAAAAAAAAATCTGTAACAAAAAGGATAATGAAAAATGGATTATTTTTGTTTTACCAAATATTTTTTTACGCCTTTACCCAACACATATTGCAATATGGCTAATGATATAACAAACACCCTGTATACAGAGCAAAACATGTCGAGCATTTTTCGACTTAAAAACGTGAGTAACCCGCGTTAAATATATTTTTAGTATGAACTTAAATCAGTTCAAAATTCTTTGTACTGATCCTAAGCAACCACAGACGAGGTGCTGAGCTGATGAAGTGGTATTATTATGCAGATTACAGCTGCTAGTGCCACTAGCGGTGAAAGTTAAACGGTGTCATTAATGAGTCCGCTCCGTTTGCGGTAGATAGAATGGAAGGAGGGGGCTACTCACATTGAACTAACTTGATTTTAATTGTAAACATTAGATCATAAATACAGAAGAAAATATAGGGTAACATGGTTAACCCTGGATCACTCCATTTTACAAGGCCTGTATCTCGAAAAATATTCGTGCTATATACATAATTTTTGGACTATAGTATACTTCATTTATTTGAAATTCATCAGATTACGGTCTGGAATGTGTATTAGAAGCTGTTTAGAAACAATACAACTTTTTAAAAAAAGTGGAATTTGATCCACTGTGCAACAGGGGGGGTGAACAATGAATATATCAGTTGTTCACAGTGGGCCAAGGAGAATTACGTGGGCAAGATATGGAAAAAAACCAACGAAACAACAACGTTTATTAATTTTTTTATTGCAATAACCAGTCAGTCTTAATTATTAACTACCACAACCTACCTGGTAGGTTTATTAATCTTATTTGAGATCAAATTCCGGACATTTCCGGTTCCGGACATAGTCGACCAGTAACAGTTAAATGCAGTAGCTCGCGCCAGACTACATGCCTCTGGTTTCCGTAAAGATAGCTCTGGGTGTCTCTCGCGAAAGCCTTTAAGCCAATCAATGCCGGCCATTTGATTTTGTTTCCAGGAACGTGGCATATTAATATTATTGTGTACTGCCATTTGGTATGCCACATGTCAGCAGACTTTTCCGGATAGACCGTAAAACAATACTGCACATTTCTTATAGTAGTCTTCCGTTTTTGATGGTTTTTAGAGCCGTTTCCATTAACTGGGCAGTAATGCCGCTTACTTTTCAACAGATCACCCTTTTCCTCGACATTCTGTAATATAAAATTATTGTTATAATTTGACGAAACATACATAATTATATACTGGGTCACTGACTCATTGTGTACTTGACCCACTTGACCCAGTGTCTACCCTTACGTCAAAATAAATAAAAAAAATTAAATATACGCAATAGCTAATTAATCAAGTTAATAATGAAGAAATAACAGGGCTTATACTGGCAAGTGTTTGGAAAATATAGTTTAAATTCCGACTTACGTAAATGTTCCCATCACGTGGCACTGACACTTAGACACCTGTGCTCGACGTTGTTCTTGCGCGGCTCCATGGGGACTGAGCTAAATAGTAAGGACGTGTCGGTCAAAGGTATCTAGGGTGCGCAGAAAAGTAATAATAACGCTGTGCGTTTTGTAGTTGTGTGCATTACCTACTGTGTACCAGCAACCCAGTGTCAACCATGTTACCCTACCTAATTTACCAATTGAATCCACGTCCTCACTTTTCGCGGCTGATGTCTAGGCATTGTTAATTTTTCTTTGGTAGGTACAGGGATCGGATACCGGTATTTTCAACCAAACCGGTTTTGCCTCTAGACGTCAAACCGAAATAATAGTGTTCTCGTTTTCGGTTACCGGTTTTTAAACGGTTAATATGAGAGAACTGTTCTTCAGCAGGTTTTGTTTTTGTTGAACGAAATTAACCGGTTTCTACGTCAGAGATGTCAATGTCAGAGATACAACGATGGCTCTGAGTTTTGACTAGGAATATGGAGGTACCGGGTTCGATCGTCGTAGTAGGCAAACTTTTTCCATATTTGCGTTTTATAATTTAGATACCGAGAAAAATCGTTTTAAGAATTCATTAATATGCATTGGACACTTTACTTTAAAGGTCATCATCATCATCATCAGCCTATGTACGTCCCACTGCTGAGCACAGGCCTCCTCTCATAAGAGGGTATGGGCAAGTCTCCACGCGGGCCCAGTGCGGATTGGAGGCTTCACATACACCTTTTGAATTTCTTCTCAGATGTAGGTATGCAGGTTTCCTCATGATGTTTTTCCTCACCGAAAAGCTATCGATAAATATCAAATGACATTCCATACATAAATTCCGAAAAACTCAGTGGTACGGACGGTGATCGAACCGACCACCGCGTGTTTGAAAGTCGAGTGCTTGAACGACTAGGCTACCGAAGCTTCTAAGGTCTTTCTTTAAAGGTCATTGGGTGTTATTGACCCGCTTTATGATTTTTCACGTACAGAGACCAAACTAGCTTTAAAATAGAGAATTAAATCATTTCCTTACCTATGTATCAACCAGGAAAAAAAAGTTATTCGACAGTTTGTGTCCAAGATAGTGTTTTAAATGTTTTTACTTTCAGCATTGTGTAATTCCGTAAACGGTTGTGACTAGTCGTAGTAGGTAGCAGACGTTGGTCTTTCAATCTGGAAGATTCTGGGTTCAAACCTCAGTTCGACCAATGAGTATTTTGGAACTTATGTACGAAATGTCATTTGATATTCAGAACTAGCTTTGTATTTTTTTTTTATTTATTTTTTTTTCTTATTTGTAGTTTCGTCGTATGCAAACATCGAATAAATTTTATTTTCTTTTTTTCTTCCCATGATTGCGGAAATGAAATTTATAATTAGCTATTGCATTTGATTAATGTCAATGTCTGACATACCGATTTATGACTTAATCACAATAAAAAGGTGAGTCTTAACATGCGATATCAGTGTATTGCTGGTTGAAGTGGCTGTTATAGATAAATAAATTAATTGACAAACTTGACACTTATTAACCAGTTCAATAAAGTTTCACGGAACGAAATAAATTCTGTTCTTCATAAATACCGGTAACCGAAATTGATTCGTTCTTTATGAAAACGTTATTGCTAATTATCGGTTAATGACAGAACAGAAATTTAAACTGTTTACGAACAATATTAACCGGTATTTTGAAACCGGTTCCGATCCCTGGGTAGGTATATGACTTCTAATAATTTTTTAATTGACATTCCTACAGAGTAGTGACTGCTTAGAACACTGAACAAAATATTTACAAAACAAAATTAAAAAGAATGAATATAAAATCATTTGTTGATATCAAAATATTTCGTATAAGTAATAATTTAATTTATTCAATCCAAAAAAAAATGACGTGAAAATCTTCACCAATAGAAATTGTAAACAATGCAAACAAACCGCTCATTAAAATAGGTATCAATCAATTCTTCAGCACTATTCTGTTCTTTTTATTTCAATTGATCAGGATAATGACGTGGTGAACTGGTAATTTCATGAAATACCACATCAATATAGCAATATTTCATGAAGTAAAATGGAAATTTATAAAATAAATATCGCAGTTTCCATTGTCTGCGACTTAACCTAAAAAATACAATCAAGAACATGAGCATCCACAAAATACATTCAAAAGTGTCAGTAACCTGTTTACCACACTTGACTAATTTGTTACCAAATTATGCGTCAAATCATTAATTAATGATTACAGGTTTCTAAATGTTTGCGACAGTTACTTCGATACGTTTATTTAGTCTAATTTGTAAATGAAACCGGTTTTCGTCTCGTGCGGTCAAATCACTAAGGAAAATAAGTAAAAAATACACGTGTTTTGATTGTGATACATGAACATGACGAATCAACTTGTATATATTAGTACAGCACATCAAGATACACTTATACAGTCTGTTACTATCACGCGGGCATAATATATTTATATGAAAACGGGTATTAATTTTATAATCTTTCATCTAGCAAGCTCCCGTAGCCTGAATGACCATTTGAATTTCAAATTAACAGACAAATAGTTTAAAATGGATATAATGCATTACCTACTAGCAAATATTTTCAGTAGGTACTAAATATTTCTTTATTTTCTTCTAAGAATCTATGTAAGGTGTGCATTGCTTATTTGTCCACCCCGCTGAGACCTGTCACTATCCATTGTCAAGTGATATAAATGTGCGATATTTTCTCCGTACTCCTCTTTTCTTACATAAAATCTCATAAAATTTACTTTAAAACCTTTTGATAAATGGTTAACTACTTAGGTTCAAGGTGCTAAACTAAACTGCTTAGTTAAAAAAAGATTGCCATATTTTTTAAATAGTCTGCCTGAGATTATTCGACTCGAGACAAATAAACTCAAATTTAAAAGAAAGTTAAAGCTTCACCTACTGAATACAGTTCAGATAATAAGTAACAATTTAAGTTATTATTGAGGTACCTATATTATAATAGTTATACTTAAAAGAGACTCATGCCTGCAGTCAAACTGTGGAAACAGTTTTGCAGGGAACTGTATTGCTGTAATAATAATAAATAAATAAATGTAAATAAATAAAATAAGGTTTGGTTAAAAGTCCGAATCGATGATTTTCACATGGGAGTAACTTAACACGGTACGGTATCTGTCCGTGTCCTGCATGTGTGAAAGTCCATTAAGAAAGACCACTCTACCGTGCTACCCGACCAAGCAAGGAGTACCTAAAGCCAGAGGAAAAAAGGCGATCTTTGGATTTCATTTGCAATAAGTCGCCTGAATTAATCAATGCGTAATCAAATGATGAATAATAATAAATCACTAAGCATGTGACTAGTTTATCCTTATTACTTTAACGTTGTGTCTGCGCTTGTGTATACAGTCTCAGTATCTTCCTCGTATACATATCATCATCATTTCAGCCTTTTAATCGCCCACTGTTGAATATATGCCTCTCTTCTAGTTTGCCACTCATCTCGGTCCTGAGCAAATCTGTCATATAACTTATAATAGTTATATATTATTGATATTACATTTATATCCCACACCACAGCTTTATTTTCTGTTTGGCCTGATGGTTGACTGGTAGACAGTACCCTCTGGCATAAATTGCGCCCTATGTACTCTTATATTTTATTTGTGCAATAAAGATTAAAATAAATAAATAACTTGCTGCATGACAGATGTATAGATTTATGTACCGAAAGTGTTCCGCGGCATATTGGAGGTAAGGCCTACTAAAATCGAAATTCGTAAGTTTCGAGGATTTTTCTCTGTCACTTCAACGAAGGCATCATTAAAGTGACAGAGACAGATCTTCGAAATTTACGAATTTCGTTTTTCGCGGTAGGGCCGAAGATAGTGGGACATAAGTCCATTAAATTCCAGTAGGTATCAATTAGTACAGTAGGTATCTGTTCAAACTGCGACTTGAGCTAATCACCACAGTGTAGGTACCTACTAGAGAATTGGAGATAAATCTTAATTGTACTCATACATCGGTATGCCAAGACAAGGCAGAAGTGAGGAACTTTATCAAGCAAGGTTGCGTGTACTATAAGTAATTGTAGAGGCAGCGTTTGCTCAAAGTATCAATGCCTAAATGTGAATGATCATTTCCAAGTTAGTGTACTAGTCCCTTCCCTTTACCGCAAGCGTCACCTTTTATGACGTTTTCTTACGACACAAGTAGTCTCTGTAATACTAGGTTTCCTCGTACTCTGACATATCCAGCCATTCCATTGCTGTCATTGGTAGGGCATACAAATCGTTCAGGTTCTCAATTCGACTGATTTTATTTTGTATGTTTGTCACTCGATATCGCCAAGAATCGCGGACCGATTTTCAATTTTCCTTTAGTAGAGCGGGTATAACCCCGAGATGGTTCCGTTTGGCAAATCGGGGTCTGATGATGGGATCTTGGAGAAATCGGTTGAAGTCAGTTGAAGTCGGTTATTTTGTTTATTTGGTAATCATATAGGTATGACAGAAATAGTGGTGATCTGTTTCTAGAACCCATTCAGTATCATAGTCTGATTAGGAAAAAGTAAAAGAATAAAACGCGAATTTGGGATATTGAATTTATAGATGAATATAAATTGTGTTTTCACTACTAGATTTAATCAATTAGTTACATAGATTAAATCTAACTAATCTACTTAACCTAACCTATATCTAAGATTGGCCCTTGTGGCATTGTACCGAGGATGCTGGCGGCATTTCCTCGCTGTATCGCAATACTGATGCGTTGTGCGAGGAAGTCGCCAGCTCTTCGGTCTTTAGTTACATCAACCAGACGTTTTGCGATCTCAGCAAACAATTTGCGTGCGCTGGGGCCCCAAGAACCTAAAGTTTCTACGCCAAACGGTACAAAATCGTACTCTTTGCCGAGGCCCTTATATTTATTACGTTTTAAAAATTCGGCATTTTCAGCCGCAGCGGCTGCCTTAAACGTAGTTCGTTGAAGATGGGACGGTGCCAGGGTATCTACGCAAGTAGCATCCCATACCAACATCCGTCCCAAGCTCCAAGGAACCAAAGACACACCATCAGGTCTCTTACCATCATCCCTAATAATACCAGTAGGCTCAAGAAGAGCAGGTACGTTGATCGTGGCAAGAGACCTGCGGATTATGTCGTTAAGCGTCGCATGTCTGGAAATACGGCCTGCGCTTTTTTGACAACTTAGTCCGTGGTATCCCAGTCGGTCCACGTCTGTGCCACAACAGCATAAGTGAGGGGTACATACCGCGGCCCCGAGTCTCAGGCCGGTTGCGAGCATAAGAGAGGCCGGATCCAGGAAAGTACCAGTACTAGCCGAAGGATGGGCATGCAGCCAGTAACCAGCTTCCCGGGTTCCGACCGCCAAAAGTCTCGCACGATCCGGACCTGCAGAGCTGTTTAGAAGAGAATTGTATGTTAGATCACAATACACATTGTCCCAGCTCCTTTGCGATTTTAGGTTGTCAGGAAAATTTTTAGAAGGGCAAGCAATTTTGAATGCATTTTTGGCGTCTTCCAAACCCGCAATCTCACAGTTAATAGACAGAGCCCTTAGGATCTTTCCTGTGAGATCAGACGTGCTGTGGACGGATGCCAAAAATGCAGGAGAAGCCACACATGAAATTTTTCGTATCCCTAAACCCCCATACCGAATAGGGAGGGATGCTTGGGACCAGGAACGCTCCGTTAGCTGAATATTTAGAATTTTTTCTATGGTAATTTTGATTAAGTCGTCTAAAGGTGTTAATAAATTAATATTTTTCCAGAACGGACAGCAACGGAGCACGTATGTCAATTTAGGGACAAAAAGACAAAACTTAAGAATCGCAAGAGCATAATGAGGGCTAATTTCGAGTAGACGATTTGCGTGATTTTGGAATTTAGAAATCGAGTTAGAAATATAATCGGGAAAGGATTCTTCAAAAATAGGAGAACCCAGGAGGCAAAGTGAATATTTGTCTACTATTTTTATACCAGGAGTCAGACAATCAAATTTGGATTTTAAAACAGTCAAACTATAGGAAGTCTTTTGAATATAGATGAATGATTTGATATCTACTAATTTATTCCGTAGGTAGACATATTCTGAGTTATTATTTTTGAAAAGTTATTAGATAAAAATTGATAGAAACGACCCTTTTATTTAAATCCCAATTGTCACATACAGCCTGTATTATGCTTTTTTCAGGTAATTCACCTGACCAGCGGGGGTGTTATGAAGCGTAAGTCGACACAATTTATTTTAAATAGCAAATTTTATCAGAATTATAACTATTAGGTATACATATAAGACCTAGAAATCAAGACTCCAAAAAACCGAGACGACAGAGGATGTATTAAACGTTACGATGTTACAGTGTAGGTATACCTAGCTAATATTAGTTTAGTGGGCAAATATAAGTAGCCAAGTGTGATGTGGACTCCATTTGTTAGTTTACTGTTGTTATTTCATCAATTACCATGTATCACCACACCTACTCGGTGGATAAGGAGTCAATTATGACTCCCATCAGTTCAATACGTTTGTATCGAATTCTTTGTTATTTAATAAAGTCATACATAAATAGTAAATATCATGGAAGAGTATTAAAAAGCATGGCACACTACATTTGTCACCACCCTAAGTCAACCTATGGGTGTTGGGTTGGGATTGAAATTTCAATAACCACACATTTATTGACAATTATAATATACTGAGCTTTAGATTGATGGGCAGCAGCATCATTAACACGTTCGCCTCCGGTACTGTTTCACTAAAACAGCTAATACTACACCGATCAAAATTTTCTTATTAGAACTCCTATGCCAGTGACACGCATGTGTGACCGAAATGATTGTACTCCTATGCCGGCGACACAACACTTATGTCAAAAATGTTCGTATTTCGATGCCACTGGCACAGGAGTAAGAACTTGATTTATGCTAATCAAATCAAATCAAATCAAATCAAATCAAATAATTTATTGTACACATATTACATGGAGTATGGTTATTTTGATCACGTATGTGTGTCACTGGCATAGGAGTGTGAATTTTTTGATCACAGGCGCTGTGTCACCGGCGTCGAACGTGTTAATAGTACCTATGTGTTTGTTTTTCCAGCTGATGACTTGATCACGTACCCCGGGCCTACGAAGGATAGACACGGCGCTCCCGAAGTTGCAGACGAGTGTAAGGACCAGAACTTCTGCACAATAAAGCCTCCAGACTACCCTCAAGAAGATTTTGATAAGATGTTCAAAGGAACGGTGAGTGACGTTACTAGACTTTGTTCCGAATGTTTTTCATTGCGCTTTAGATTTATTTGCCACATGGATGACATAAAAATCGAATCTACCTCAAATATGGTAATTAGCGCATTTTGTGTAAATGAGACTTTCCTTTATTTTTTTACAATAAATTCTTCATTTAAGGATTTATGAAAAATAAATTACTGCGGTGCACGTCACGGGTGAAATTAAATTTAAAAGATAATTGTTAGTTTTCTTGGCCTTCCGATATTCTGCTTGTATTTGTTATTTAGAGAAAAATTTGCATTGTCAGTAACGTTGTCAATCTGCATCATAAAATACAGCACGTTATTTTCTGTCACATTTGACCGGTTAGAGTCCCGACTGAGGCAAGCGATTTTTAAAAATAAAGGAAAATCATCCATGTGGCAATAGATTTTTCCACACTGTATAGAGTGTATAGTATCTTTTGTTGCACCGCTCACAATTTATCTGGTTTACCAAAAGGTTGATTTGTAGAGAACGCTCCATAGTATTAAGTTCGATTGTATTATGTTTTATTGTGCTCTAAAGAATCATCAAATCGACTAAACGTGCCTACTCCACCACAATTACGAGTAATAGATATGACCCTATACCAATCGACAGTAGAATCCAAAAAAAAAGTAAACAAATATGGCTGACTTTCCATAGCATTTGACGTCTGTGATACATATCGTCAAACATTTTTGCAGATATATTTTAACGTTAAATATACTAATAAATATTTAACTAAAAATGGAGGTGTTCATATTAAGGTAAAGGTTTAAGATTTTTGGTTCGTAAAAGAACCAAGGTTGTGTTCTAAAAGTGCGTGATTGATAATGATAATGGAATAAGTAACGTATTTTTTTGATTATACTGACGATTGGTGTAAGTATGTTTGTATGTCGTATTTTTTTATTGATAAACCAACAATTCCCTTAATTGCAGAAACTGGGCAAGCTGCCGAACCTCGTGATTTACAACATGACCTTCCCGAACAGGCAGGGCGGACCTGGAGATGAAGATGACTGCAGAACTACTGTTACGGTGAGAGATATTTATTTAGCCCTTAGACTGTTGTTCTAAATTCTACAGTAACTGACACACAAAATCATAATTACTAAGTACTATACACGGTGGAATTTAATCGGTGAACAGGAACCCATTTTTCTAATTCAGTAATCGATGGCGGTCACGTTTATGTAGAACTTAAGTGGAACCAAGTTTTTTTTTTAGCATAACAAATTTTTATGTTGAAATTAAACTTTAATTAAAATGTATTGTCACCCTACTAATGGTTTAGTCTGAAAAGTTTAATACCTCTTTTCAAACTATCAGCCATGCATCGCCCTTATTTTACATAGGAATAGAGTCTATCGCAAAAATTAAAGCATGTGAGTGGTTATTGCTCATTTATGTTTTAAGTTTCTATGGCTGATAGGTTTGAAAAGAGGTATTAAACTTTTCAGACTAAAACATTAGTAGGGTGACAATAAATTTTAATTTCAACATAAAAAAATTTTATGCTAAAAAAAACTTGGTTCCACTTAAGTACTACATAAACGTGACCGCCATCGATTACTGAATTAGAAAAATGGGTTCCTGTTCACCGATTAAATTCCACCGTGTATACACCATTCGTTAGTAGAATCTAAAAAAAATGTAAACAAACCTATAATTGAACTAATATGCGCAGAAGGCCGAGTCTAGGTAATAACTTATAAAAAACGTCTCGATCGCGTTTACGTTTTCATCGACAATTTCATAAAAAATGACGATGAAAACGTAAACGCGATCGATACGTTTTTTATAAGTTTTTACCTACACTCGGACTTCTGAGCTCGTTCTCTTAAAATTCCAGTAGCAGTAGTAAACCACAAAGTAAGATAACAAGCACTCAGTAACTAAAAGCAGAATATAACCGCCGTAGAAAGTTAGTATAGATTATCGACTTTATTCTTTGTACAATAAACTACAAAATAAACAAGTGTCAAAGACGTTAAACGTGGAAAGTCAGCCATGTTTATTTACATTATTTTTGGATTCTTCTGACGAAAGGTATACCTACTCAATGCAACTGTAAAACTTGTTCATATTTACGTAACGTAGGTAAGCATGTACCTATACATACTAACAAAGTCATCAACGGGGAAAAACTTGATATTTAAGTTACCTCACGTTTGGAGTGTGGACCTTGAACTATGCGTATTATTAGTAGTATAACTAACGACAGAAAATAGCCTCTTGCAGTACCATTCATACTGTTATTTGTATGAAAATAAATTGCAAAAACCTTTCAACGACGGAGCAATGAATTGAAGCTGGCATTTAAAATGTATCATCTCATTACTAACGCATCGACTGACGCACGAACGTTCGCTTTTATACATCATTTACATAATTCGTGACTAGTACGATTATTTTCCAGGCGGTTATTGCACTTTTGTGTGTGTAAAACGTTTTTTGTTGTGCGGACCGATCGACACTCCAAAAAAGGAAAATTTTAACCTAAGAAGGCACGCAGTCGTACCTTACCTACACATACACATATCATATTGTCCATGCAAATCCTTTTATATGGAACTCAGACTCGTTTTCTGTAGTTTTTAAAACAACAATGCCTATTCATCATCAATGTTTCTGACATTGCCATTAACATGCCATGCCAGTACAGTCAGGTGCAAAAATATGTATTGAAAGAATTCTCTTATAAATATGTTAAGGTGCATGCAGACCAAAAGAGTATTCGCTACGAACCTTCTGCGAAATTCGATCGTTACACGAAACGTGATTCGTTGATGTCGTAGAGTGGGGGATAGAACAGCGAATGCTCTTTTGGTCTGCACGCACCTTTAATGTACGACGATCTTATTACGCATAATTAAAGTGCACTGGCACATTTTTTTGAGCATTTTTATATACACCTTATTTTGCCTGTAACTGTACCTGTACGATCCCAAGCGATAATAATAAGTATATACTTAATAATATATACATATATATAGTATAAGTATACAACTTTTAGAAATGGGCGTTAAATCCGTAATAGTTAAAAATGTATAATTTTTACATAACAAAAACTATTGCTATGTGAAAATTGTTACATAACCCATCGATTGTAGGTATAGATACGTGTTCTCTAAAACAGGTTTTATTTCATTGATAAAATAGGTAGTAGGTACATAACATAAATTTGATATACATAGGTAACAAAGGCGATATCTTTTAATTACATTATGGGTGTCCAATTTTAGTAGAAGTGTATGAAGTTTAAAATAAAGATGAACGAAGCTTTTAATACCGATATCCATTATCGACTTGAGAACCCTTTTTGTAACCAGTTTTTATTGACAATGAAACATTATATTTGTGTTCGCGGAAAACTTGATATACTATGAAATATATGCATATCTAGTGCCGTACAACCGTACATTGTTATGATAATTATTATAGCATAATAACGATGGATACGGAAACTCGCGCGAACACAAGGTCACCTGCAGGCTTGCTTTTTGCACGTTATCAATATAATTTACAATTTTATTTGGATTCTTTTTACTAGCTACTTATTTTATTATTTGTTATGAGCTTACGAAATACTGCCATGTATTGCTACTATAATATAGCATAGTTTGCCTCTAGTCTCTACCTCACCTAATGGCTATGGACTCTAAAACTTCTAGACCCATTGTGTACGTAGGCAATCAACCATGACAATGCATGGGACCTAACTATGAGGTACCCTATGAGAACCTATTTTCACTATTTTACAAATGTCGCTATGAATACGTTTAAGGTGATAAAAGGCCATAACCAATGAAAACAGCCGTGCCTAATTGCGCTCGAAGGGTTATTAACTTATTACTCGAAGGGTACTTACTCAGTTTACAATTGATTAGTTACTGCCCAGACAAGGGACAGACAAATGGTCAGCGAAGAGCGAAGTCGTAGGTTTCTGTCTGTCACCATTCAGGTAACATAATAAACAATGTAGAAAATGTCGAGTATGTCGTTAGTGAGCTAGGTTTTTTTTTGACATCCAATACACTACAAAAAATATGATCATTATAGGTAGATAATTATGTTTTTTGTTTACAGTACGAGCCGTTATACAAGGTGCGCACTAAACGTGGGGATTGGCGAACCGTCGTGCAGGCCGAGAAAGAGAACTACGTGCAGAAAGTGCGCTTGGAGACATGCTTGTGAGTATTATTTAAATACTCACTAAACGTTGATAAAATGTTGATAAAAACGTTGATAAAAAATATTTTCTCAAACTTGCAATGAAATGTTGGCATTATAATACGTACGTCAAATTAAACCAGGAAGTACCATCTCGCTGGTTCGATGATTGAGCTTGATATGTAAAGGCATTTCATTACTACTATGCAGTCTTAGGACTTCAAAGTACCGGAAGGAACCTGCTTTAAAATAAATACCGGAAATAACTTGTAAAGTGACAGAACATCTTGGCATTTCACCGTAAAAAAAAGAACAAAATAAATGTCAATGTCACCGGGAAAACGATTATCTCAAATAGTTTAAAAAGAAATTTGACCGAAGTATAAGGCGTTTTTTTTATTATTTTGTAGATTCGTTTCGTTCTTTGACTTTTTGTTTGTGTACTGTGAAAATCACTTTCGATTTTTTATTTCATTGCAAGTTTGAGAAAAGCACTATACAAATCTCGGCGAGAAACAAGACCGCGTATCTACTTGGCCTGTAACCTTTCGTTTCCCGTCCTCTATGTACCTACTATTAATGTAAGCTAAGGCCGTGGTCGTTTCGACCCGCCGCCCGCAGCCGACAGCGGCCGGTCGCCAGCGCCATCCGAATGGTGTGTTCAGGAATGCTCAGAAGTGGCCGTTTTCGCCCGCCGCGTCCACTGGTGCAGCGGGGGAAACGACCACTCCCGAGTGATGCGATAATGCTAACTAAATGCGATGAATCGTTACCAGACTTTTTCTGGAATGAGGAAACACACTAATTCCTTGTTTATCAAGCTGAGTTTTACTAAAAGGTATTTTCTTTTCTAGAAAACCTGAAAGCAAGTGCTTCACCCGTTTCGGCGAGATCCCAGGCATCGAGACCTACTGCCGGCAAAATTACAACGATTGGGAACTGGTCGTGTCGGACGGCAAAGGAGGTACCGAGACGGTCACCACCAGCCTTCCAGTCTGCTGCTCCTGCCATTACAAATCTGTGGAGCTTGCGTCCAGGTTTGGGAAACCGAATGGGAAGGATTGATATGAACAGTTTTGGTGTAACGGTCCATTGAAACAAAAATCACGATCGCGTTAATTCTGCCACGAAAGTGGGTCATACAAACTATTTGGTATATTCTGTCCAACAACCTTCGGTACTAGTAAACGGGGGGCAAATTTAAAAGATATAGTTCATATTGTTGATCGCTCATAGAAAATTTGAGTTTGTCGCCCTTTTTCATTGCCAAAGGTTTTACTTTGTAACACAAAAATTATGACGTATTTTTTTTTCATTAAAGGCTTTTAATTATGTACATTTTTTTGCAATCGACGTGTAAAAGAGATAACTGGAGCTTTGTCGGGCACATTGAGGGTGGCTGCTAAAGATTGTAAACGGATTTAACTATTTATAATAATAAAAAAAATACTTAATGAGCTGTTTTTCCGCTGTTACATTATCGTTAGGTACAAATTTTATCAGCCAGACCCGTCAACCATTAATTCAGTTTTTTATTACATATCTGTATTTTTTAAAGTTAATGCAACGTGTTTCGATATCACTGCTATATTGTGTGATTAGGATATCGATCAGTAATATGTTTTAAGAAATATGAATAATTAGCTCAGCAGCATCACTGAAGCTTTTGAGAATCATATCTACTAGATGTCTACAGACGTCTCCTCGCCTGAAAGGATTAAGTAGATAGTTTTATCTTGCATTTTTATATTAATTAGTATCGAGGGGTAGTACTATGCCATTAATTTAACGTTTTATTTTGTAACAACATTTAAGAAGTCAAGTGTTTGTAATATTTGTTAGTTGCACGGATCTCCCCCATCAATCGATACGAAATCGGATTTCGCCGAGTGTCACCACACTATATTCGTATATACGTATATAAACACATTTTCTAACCTAATTGTGTATTACGATACAACAGGAACTAAACGAAATTCTAAACGAGTGGCGATAAGGTAAAATACGATCAAGTTTTACGAATTTCCTTTTCGCACGTGTATTGTACGACATTTTTCAGTGGGTATAGGTGGCCTTTAGAAGTGAAGATTGAC
>JALPQI010019888.1:0-26357 GCA_025490895.1 Thaumatotibia leucotreta | reverse complement strand
TTTAGTACCGTAAGATGGGGCTATTTGAGATCCACGGGGCTATTTGGTACTAAGGACAAAACTGCATTTCATCCCAATTTATTTTTAGCATTGGATTATTACATAAATACGTTTTTCTGGGCATAAAATATGTTCCAAATATTCTGACAAGAATATTTATTTGGGTCTAACACTTTTAATTTCCACGTTATCGAATAGCCACTTTGGTCTCAAATAGCCTCATCTTACGGTACTTTACGATAATTACAACCGCAACATAAGATTCCGCAGCTCATGGTACGGCTGTATTCTTACCTTCAGTGTACCTACCACCATGAGCAGTCGTCGCCGCTTTATTAGTTTAACGCACCGCGAGCTACTAAGCTATGAACTATCACCTAAATATAAACACTCTCGCGTAAATAAAAGAGACTCGGCGATACTCGCCCAGCTATCAGCTATCACCGCCGGGCGAGTATCGCTGTGGCTTGAGTGTGGCTCTATTTTTTACACGGGAGTGCGTATCTTTTGTTCTGAGACCAGTGCCTTACTGTCTACCCGGGGCGATCGTATCCACGGAATAATAAAAACTTCTGTTCTGTGCTCGTATCAATACGCAAGTACGAGCGGGATGGATAAATCTGCGTTAATACTTAACGCCGCGGCAGCTCATGGTACAGATACAATCTGCAATGTCATTGACAATGCATCTCTCTCACCGACTCATTTTTAATTACGTGTGCTAATAAAAATAGAATACGAAATAGAGTAAAAGTAGTAAAGGTATATGTTCCCATTACAAAATCAAATTGTAGTCAGATTTCTATTACGTATACAACCCGTCATTCTGGAATATCTAGTTCTAGACATAATTACCGTGGCCGATATTTTTCCAATACAATTTCATTTCAAATATTCCTATTTAATACGTCACTTTTTTTAGTGGCAAAAAGTGTACCGATAAATTTAAAACAGACATTGAATTTTATAATAGCCATTCTGTACAGGTATGTTGATTAAGATTTAAGATAAAGCGCAAGTAACACACATTGAAGATAAGAATTCATATCAGTTTGTAGACAAACTACGTTACGTAAAGTTGGATTTACACTAAACGAGCGAATGCTCATTCTAT
Source organism: Thaumatotibia leucotreta (assembly GCA_025490895.1). Lineage (NCBI taxonomy): Eukaryota > Metazoa > Arthropoda > Insecta > Lepidoptera > Tortricidae > Thaumatotibia > Thaumatotibia leucotreta. The sequence goes on along the minus strand of JALPQI010019888.1, from coordinate 25,243 downwards.
TCCCGCTCTACGAAATTAGTTCGTTACACAAAACGTAATTCGTCGAAATTCGTTGATTTTGTAGAGATATACGAAGACGAACGTTAGCACTCTCAAACACTGATTCCCAAGATTCGTCGTTAACGTCGTTCCTCTCTCCACCCTTGAACACAGGAGCGACAACTGATTGTTTAAGCGGACCGGGGAAAATTCCCGTATAAAAGCAAATATTAGCTAAGTGACTAATAACGGGGGAAATGTAGTTATTTAATAGTTTTAAAAATTTTGTTGGTATATTGTCCCATCCAGGGGCACTTTATTTGGGGATAGAATGAGCATTCGCTCGTTTGTTTAAATCCACCTTTACGTATTGACACCAATGATTGATTAAATTTTTCCGTTGCGTTATATTTCCCGCCTTTTGTATGGTAAGTGCGTTTTTTATATGCATACGTAATAGCTGTAATAAGGATGTCCTCAAATGTATCTAATGGGCGAAGGTAGAAAAAAGTGTTGCACGAATATTATTCACTAATATTTTAAATTTCATTCACTAACTGAACTGGGAAAATATTTGAATATTTTTTAACGAAATATTTAAGTTTATACAACAAGTCACCACCCTACTCTTACCGTGGGTGTCTAAGAATCGACTAAGGAAGAAGTGTCACTGACTATGTATTTATTGAAGATCAATGATGGCAGCAGTATCATCAATGAGGGTTTTCGATAATTTTTCTACCACCAGGCGGCGCTTCGTACGCACCTGGTCTCGACAGCTGTCAGATTCATACTATTCATAGGCACCTGGGCCTAAAATATTGAAATTCTATTTTATTTGGAAGAGAATTGATTTTGTAATGGATTACGACTAATACATGTTCGTCGAACTGAAGATTGAACTCTAAAACAGGCGCTCAAAGTCACTGGTATTAAAAATAATTACTATAACTTTGTTAGTTTCATGAGAATTGACTTGGAACTATTTTATTTATTTATTTTAGGTAACAATATGCCTAAAGTAATGGTTTTCAGAATAAATAAACCGAATAAATATGTTGAAAATTAAATGCGCGTATTTATTTTGACAGTTCGTAAAACGGTCGGCTCAGTGCTGCCATCTCACCTCCCCATAGCGGCAGAAAAAGTCTCAAAAACCCTCATTCATCACGGTGGACCGACTACTGCGAGTCTGCGATCGCCAACCCGCTTGCCCAGAGTGGCGATCATGGGAATTTAACTCCTAATTCGTTCGCGCATAGGTAGTAGGAGAGGCCGTTTTTCCAGCAACAGATTGATATAGGCTTGATAAGTGACAAGATATAAATGTGGGTACCTCCGCTTCACAATACGAGTACGTATGTATCACTTCAATATTTCATCAAAAATAATGATAAAATTTTTCGACATCAATTATATTTTTAAACAATTTATACTTAAAATATATTCAAGTACTAAGAATAATCGATTTAAAATATCTCATTCTACTACCAGTTAAACTTAAAAAGCACAAAAAATAATGAAAGCAGAACTTACTAGGTAAAGATTTTTGATCCAGACACTTCCTCACACTACGAAGTCCCAATCGAGTATGCCATACTGTGCCGGTAATAGCTAATCCACTCTGTTTAAATTTAAACCGCCTAACAACTGGGATCCCTGTTTACAGAGTTTATATTATACTCGATGAAAATATGCGTGTAAACATTCGAATGTCAGTACCCTTACTATAGGCTGAATCCAGTGGTAGGAAGAACTATTGAGAGAAAAACTAAACTGCCGGATATTTGTGAGATTTCGGATTAAGCTTTTGACAATATTTTAACCTATTCTAGGTACATATACCTACCTAAATTATGTTTTTGCGTAATTTATAACATAATATTTCGTCAGCTAGCAACCAAAACTTACTATAAAATGGTCACTACTGTTAGCAAAGTCGTATGGCAGTATTGAGATAAATAAATAAAATAAATAAATATCTTGGGACACCTTACACAAATCAACCTAGTCCCACGGTAAGCTCAATTAAGGCTTGTGTTGTGGGTACCAGGCGACGATATATATAATAGATAGATACGTATAGATACTTAGATACATACACAGCCATGACCAAGGAACAAACATTTGTGATAAATAAATACACAAAGAATGCCCTCGCCAGGATTCGAACCCGGAACCTCCAGCTTCGTAGGCAGGGTCACTACCAACTAGGCTACAGAGGCTGACCGAGCTGATACGAGCTTTATTTCCAGTAGGTACTTGTTAAGGTGCATTTAGACCAAACGAGCATTCGCTTATTCTATCCCCCACTCTACGAAATCTACGCAATTCGACGAATCACGTTTTGAGTAATCAACGAATTCCGTAGAGTGGGGATAGAATGAGCGAATCCTTTGGTCTACATGCACCTTTAGGTATTTTGTAATCGTGAGGATTAATGTTATGTTTTAGCTACATACTTTCTAGTGTAGACCTGTGATGGCATAATTTAATAGAACATATTATTTAATGAATCAAAAATCCACATTTTAACGGCCCATTCAAAATTAAAAAAAAAATACATATTTTTTTGCAAAAAAAAAATAGTTTTTGTATGGGGCCTAAATAGACAAACCTCCATAAAACCTATCAAATGCGAGTTTTGAAAATAATCCGTGGTAATACAATTCTTTGAAATACCCCAATCGCTGCGGGAAACCCGAGAAATGGGTGTAAAAATATTTTCACGCATACGAGTAGACTCCACCCTAAACTAAACTTTTAACTGTCAGTTAATGATGTTCGTGATTCTCCGGAATGCATAAAATGACGAAATAAGTATGATGAAATATATTCAAATATTCGTGAATTTACAATTCACAAAAAAATCACGTTATTTATAAATTTTGTAGTTTCAAGGATATTTTGTATTGTTGTTTATGATGTGATGTGTCAATTCAAAGGTATTAAAATAAATTTCTATTACTTTTTAGGGTTCAGCATCTACATGTACGGTCGAGGAATTTGAATATTTAGCAGTTTAGGGCTCACTTTACATTGGACGTGCTTAGTACATACAACACAACCAAATTAACTTGAACCGCAAAGTGCTAAACATTCAATTTCCTCGACTGTACAAATCCCGACCTAACGATACTTTTGTAGCTCTGTGTTTGTGTGTATTTGCCCGGTAATTAACAAATATTGTTATCAACATGCACATAAAAAAAATTCTAATTTGATTTAAAAGAAATTGAAACGCTGGTAAACAGTAAACAGTATTAAACGCTGGTAACAGTAATGGTGGGTGTTACGGAATTAGATAAAATAGGTATTGTAAATATCAAGGAGCGTAGGTAAATACCATTTATTAAGAGCTTGGAAACAAAACGCAAGAATAATTATAAATGCATTGGTATTACGAGACTTTCCGTTCAAATCAATAAGAAGTTAGAAAAACTTAGGAACTCATTATTATTTAGATTTTCCTTGTTCGCTTTGTATAAAGACTATAAAGAAACCGGTTAACGGTTGTAATAGTTACGTTTCTAGTTGATTTATAGGTATTATTTGCTGTTTCTTGAGAAGAACGTATTCAACATCTATTTAAATAATAGAGAAATGTGTACTAAGACGCATAAATTGAAAGTGAACTTTTCCAACCGCCCTCATCAACAAGTAGATGCGTTTATACGGCTTCGAAACAGAGGGGATACTTTACTCCGGGGCAAAGACTTCTGTTATATAAGTCGCAAGTCAGACCCCATATGGAGTATTGCTGTCACCTCTGGGCAGGAGCACCTGTATACCAGCTTGCACCCTTTGACTCGGTTCAGAGACGAGCTGTCCGATTAGTCGACGATCCCAGACTCACAGGCGGTATTGAACCCTTAAGTCTAAGGAGAGACTTCGCCTCCTTATGTGTGTTCTATCGTTAGTACAATGGGTTGTGCTCTGAAGAACTGTTCGACATGATGCCAACGTCCACTTTTCATCATCGCACCGCTCGCCACCGACTGGGCGCTCATCCTCACACCTTGCAACCTAAATGGTCGCGCACCGTGCGGTTTCAGAGGAACTTCCTCCCGCGGACGGTCCGTCTGTGGAATGAGCTATGCCGAGGTTTTCCCGTTGGACTACAGTATGGGGTTCTTCAAAAGAGGAGTGTACAAGTTCTTATTGGGTCGGCAACGAGCATGTGACACCCCTGGGGTTGCAGGCGCCCATAGGCTACGGTGACTGTTTTCCATCAGGTGGGCCGTATGCTTGTTTGCCACCGACGTGGTATAAAAAAATAAAAAAAAGTCTAGCATAACTCATTACCGTCCAGCCGTCCCCAAAATGGTATTGTAAAACGTCTGTCGAAGTGGTGTAACACGAACGAAAGTGGGAAGCTGGAAATATCCATTAATTCTGCGGCAGTGAAAGAGTGGGTACTTCGCCTAAACAGTTCGGTAAACAGGTACCTATATATCTATATTCAGCGCGTACGTACTGCTAACAGTAGTGAATTTTACGAATTTGTAGTGATTATTCGTGTGCTGCCTTATCAATTGGACGGTAAAACAACGTAGTGCAGCGCCTTCACTTGTATAATTATCCTTTTACTGTTAACAGAGCGCAGTTATTAGTGACTCCGTTTACCTATGGCGTCATGAGAAAAAACAGATGCATCTAAGATTTTTAACTACTAGAGTAGAGATACATACATGTTCCGAGGAAAGAGGAAATAGTAGACTATTTCCTAGTAATAGTAATAATAGACTATTTCTTCTCTAAAAGTAGACTTTTAGTGACAAAAAGTATTAGACGTGCCCTTTGAGCTTATGGCGGTAGTTTATCCTTCTCCACCAATGGCACTGGCAACGCGAAAACTGTATAAGGTGTAAAAATCACCATTATTTCCATCATATCAATTACGTAAGCATTGATATTAGAAACTGACTGCACCTTACTAAAATATCCCCAATTTTGCACCTAAAATGAAGCCTTTACTAAATCCGCTGTGTTTTCATTGGAAGTCGGTCATTAGCGGCTACTGTTTTTTCGGCACCAACGTCTTAGTATTATTTTGTCTATGGTAAAAGTAAATCAAAACAATTGAAACCATCTGGTTGTTCTCGGCAGCTATGTTATTATTAGCATCTCTAACTGTAGTGAATCGTTAGCCACCCATCGTTTTGCTTGACTGTTACATAATGCAGGTACAGCATACAGGTACAGTCGAACTCACAAATACCTACTTCTGCACAGTTATTGGATTTACCACTTAATATAGAAGTACAACTTACGACACTACAGCTGTATTTTTTATATTACCTCAAACAGCTGGGGTAATTAGTGAACGCCCCGCGCCCTATAAATTTTCATATTTTTTATGGAACTTATTTTTTCCATAATAATTCAGCATGTGTCATCAACTCATCATTTACAACTTTGCTTGTCACGTTCGCATTACATTGCTGCCCGATACATTTTTAAAAAGTCTTTTGTGGTTCATACTGTTCATAGTGTTCATAGTACCGTAAACTGGGGTTACTTTGAACTTTGGGGTTACATTGATAAAAACTTCTTTTATTTTTTTATCGCGAATATCTTCCGTTACCAAACGCATCTGTATATATTTTTTTAAGTCTGGCAAGAACGATAGTTATCCTTATTAATTGTTTAGACACTTTAAATGAATACGGTCGTTAGAATAGCGTATCACGTGTTTATATATACGTAGTTATACTTTTTGCTATTTTTCGTGTATAAAATAACTTCTAAACTATCAATAAGGGTAGTGAGGTAAACGGTTCTTAATCACAATTAACTTGTCACAAGTGTGTTTAGGTATACAAATATAACGTTTTTGGGGTACCGTAAAATGGGGCTACTTTCAAATCGTGGGGCAACTTTGATGATTACAGCAAAACTTTGCATTTTTTTCTATAACTCATAATCTACTGAACGCATCAGTTTGATATTTTTACACTAGCAACACTGACAGTTCTGCCATCTTTGCATCGGCGTACACTCAGCAGCTCTCACGGGTGCTTTGAAAAAAAAAAATTAACGCAGTGACTGAATATTTTATAAAATTTGTGGTATGGAAAACTTCTGTTCTGCAACTGTGAGTATTGCAATTATCTTTTATTGACATAGCTAATGTAATTGTGTGTTTCTTTGGGGATCGAAACGTGATTGAGTCCTCCAGTGCCGACCGCCATTTTATTTTCTATGGCGGGAATTTTGAAATGGGGCTTCATTGACAGAAGGTGCGGGGCTACATTGATAGTTATCAAATTTACCCCATATCGTCTGCGATATATTGACCTGTTTTTAGTACCGTTATCAAACTAACCCCAAATGTTTTTCTTTTTAGATTTAAGATGGTGCGAACATATAAACCACGTCCGGGTAACCGGGCCTATCGGAACTATACGCAACAAGACTTAGAGGAATCAGTGCAGGCTATATCGGATGGGGTCCTGAGCATCAATGCTGCTTCAATAAATAGTAGCTTCAATATAGTTTGATTTCAAATAGAGAACGATAAGATTACGAGTAGGTAGGTGCTTAAACGCCTGTTGCGAATTATGTTGTGTTGATCTCAATTACCCTTAACTAGCTCTATTAAAAATTGGTTAGATAGGTATTATACGAAGGAAAGTTACGTATGTTAAGTTTCTAATGTTATAGGTATTGTTCTGTTTGAGTCACTGATTATAAAAATTACACATTTACTAGCAGTGTTACTATATTTTATGAATATACAGGGTGTTAACGGGGTCGTGATCCAAACTGTGAAAAACGTGTTAAGATGGTCTTTCTGAACAAGGTTTCCCATGGAACAAATATGAAAATCGCGAAAAAAATTTTACGGTTTTCATACCGACCGATGCGGAAGTGTTAATGATTTCCAGTATTGTTTCATAACGATGTAAACACATTCTCAAGGGATTAGTATGGATAATTGTATATATTAATGAACTTGAACTCAATTAATTAAAAAAAAAAGTACGATTTTTCTTATGGGTCCCTTGGGAAACTTTGTTCAGAAGGATCATCTTAACACGTTTTTCACAGTTTGGATCACGACCCCGTTAACACCCTGTAGTTTATTTTAAGATATGTACCTTAAAAAAGTAAGACGGATCTCAATAATAACGTCAATTGACAGCAAATTGTTATTCTATGATAAGAAAAAGACTTATAACATACAAATAAATGCTACTAATTACATTTTTGTTTCATTTTTTCACTTAAATGGCAAAGGTACGCCTAATCAAATTTACCCCTGTCATCAATGTTACCCCTTTGAACTTTTAAACCCAATAACTTGAAAAGTAGTAGGTGGATATTTTTTTTTGTTTTTGCATTTTTATGCTGTTAGGGGATACTATCAAATATTGTTATAAAACTGTGGTCTATCAAAGTAACCCCTTTCCAAGTATAGAGTTGATAGCGCACTTTTTTTTTCTTTTCTCTATGATTATAAGCCAAAAATTTTTTTTCATCAACCCTAAAAAAACTTCGTGTCAAGCTGCTATTACGTGATTTTTTGCGTATTTATAGCATTAAAACTGACGAAGTTCTACGCATTTCAATTTTAAAATTAATCAATCTAGCCCCATTTTACGGTATTTAATTCAAACTAAAAACTTATAACAATTGTTTTTATTCAATGGGGTGTCTTTGATCACCTACATTGGGTCACATTGATCAGAATTTTACGTATAGTTGGTCATGGTATATCTATCCATTTGACTGTTTATTTTATAAGAGAATTGTTATCTCTTCAATGTTTGATTTTTGTTTTTAATATAGTTGAATACTGAAGTTTTTTTATTATATTTCGGGGTTACTTTGATCACAAATATTTGATCAAAATAACCCCAAAATGACGTAAATTGTTGTAACTTTTGATACTGTGAACAAATTTATTTATTTTCTTAAGAGAAATTACTCCTGTAAGGGTTTACATTCAATTACCCTAAAAATACATAAGGGATCAAAGTAACCCATTGTCCGTTTAACTTTGATCACAACGTTTTATTTTTCTATCTTCATACATTTTTAAAGTGTCGTTTCAAATTTTTTTACCGAGAAAAATAACAAAAAGTTGATGTTACTATTTTATTTTTAGATTTTTTTACGCCTAATTTTAGAAAATATTGAAGTTTAAACTTTAAAATTGATCAATGTAACCCCAGTTTACGGTACTAAAACCTACGTTTGGTTGCGTGAGGTAATAATAAAAATACATGCTGTAAGGGTCCATATTGGCACTTATACAATTTTTTCTTCGAATATTTTTACTAATACCGTTTTTTACTCATAATCATCATTACTCCGAAAATTTTTTCTCATACTTTTTTTCTTACTAAAAATTATACTTCTACCTACAATGTTCATAACGATTTTTATTTCGAAATTTTATCCTCCTAAAGTCGTCAAGTAGATTAATCTATACTCATAAAGTTATTTGAAATAAATTGTTTATTTATAAACATTTTCCCATTAGGTTCACTCTGTTGTGGTATAATTCTTTTATGAATAACATAAATTATGTAGTCATAATGGGCTTTGTGCAGAAACTGTTGTGACATACTCAACTTAAGCATATTTCTTTGTGGCAGATTTCGAGTTGTTCGAATATTATTCGAGCATAATTTCGATGCTCCTATTTATGATGAGGCATAATCTGGATGTGCATAAAAAGTATCGGCATATGTTTTAGCATAACAGAGAAAGAATAATTACAACCTCTCAATATAATCGAGGTAGTAGTAATATTCTATACGTTACTTACTGTGTTACTCAGCTGAGTACTTTCTAGGTTGCTAAAAAAAAATAACCTCGAAGACTAAGGCGGGAGCTTTGTTTTTTTTGAGCTAGTTTTCTAACCTAACCTATCCGAGTCGGATCTGCCCCGGAAGGTTTTGTTCGCTCGCTTCGCTCGCTCACTGCAGAAATTTTCACCCTCACAGCAAATTCTGCCTGACGAAAAAGGCAAGTTTCGAACATGTGGCTACATGCCCAAAAAAAAAAATGCAAATCTAATTTCTGTCTTCTAACACTCGGCGTAATTAATGATATGCCAAGATAGTTTCGGACAAAATAATATTCGAAATGTTGTTATTTAAGCCAAGTGATGTTTTTGTCTCATTAAGTTGATGCCAAAATAGATTATACCAAGTCTGTTATGTCCTAAGCGTTTCGGACAAAAAAGTTTATAGGGAACCCGTTTAGTACAGTACCTACGTACTCTGCCATAACCTGATTTGTGCAGGTAGCTAGTTTACAGTAATAGTACGATTTATATTTAATTAAACAAAAATAATTCATACATAAAACCAGTACAGATAAAAATAAATACCTATAACATTAGAATATATAGCATAAAATAAGTATAGTGAAAAATTATATGAACATAAAAGTTAGTACTAAAAATATGTATGAAAAACAATATTATGAACATAAATAATTCTATGTGATGATAATTATGAACAAAGATTATTCTAAATACCGATCATTATGAAGTTAAATTGTATAAGAAAAATTTTCGGAGTTCCAATAATCTAAGTTGCAATTTTATAAATACTTTGGCGCACCCATGCTGTAAGACTGATGCTTATCATTTATGATCATAAGGTTGATAACAACAATTTTAGAACTAGAACTAACGGGAGACTCAAACGTTTTAATTAAAAATATATTTCCAAAAAATATTCTCTCTTTAAGTTGTTCCGTCCACCTGATTATTAGAAACTCAAATAATACTAAAAAAACTACTAAAAAAATATTTCGTACTTGGTGCGAGCGAGTAGGTTAGAAAGTAAACGGAAGCTCATGATACGGCTTCATCTATATTATGTATCATTTTTCTTTCGCCCAGTCAATCATTGCACTAAGTTGGTGCTTGCATGTACTACGAAAGAATCTGTAGATACATTCATCCAAGATCAAGGCTGTGTACCCGATTTGCGCCAATGTGGGTGTCTGTAACCTTTCTGCGGCCTTTTTGTAGGCTACAAACGGAAGTTTTAAGTTGATGGCTTTCGTAGTTCGATAGTGACCTCATCTGCGGAGCTGGAGGTCCTGGATTTGATTCCTGGTGAGGGTACCCACAACACAAGCATTGATTAAACTTGTCATGGGAGTGTGGATTTGTCTCAGAAGGTCACATGATATTATAAAGTTATTTTATTACCGTCAACCAATCGGAATCAACTAGGCCACTCGGGAACTATGTCAAAGTGAAGTTATAAAACTTATAAATCACATCTTCTTATAATGTTGCCTATTTATAATAAGCTTCAATAATATTGTACTTGTATTGTAAATTTGTAAGTAGTACCCACATGTCCAACAACTTACCCAACGTAATCAGTATGCGTTCATATGCGTAGTTAGGTAATAGTAAAAGCTTCCGTCCAGCAGTGGACTGAGATAGAATGATGATGTGATCCAAAATGGCCGAGTTTTAGAGTAGTTCAACCGAGCAACAATACAATGTTTTAATGAAAGTCTAATTTATTTCCTCTGTGGATATTCAAATAAGCGGCTATTGCTATACTAAATTCTGCAACGCTTTAGACGTCTTGAATTTTTTTATTATATTGTTATCAAACTATACATTGCTGTTTCCAACACTAAATAGATACATACAAGCACAGTCCAAAAAAGCAGCATCTATGCAATTAAGAACGCTATTATCGGACACGCAAGGATCGAACTTGTTAACATATATATTTGGAACTGGCCAAAACTCTTGTCAATTATTACGACCTCGATTTCAATTACGGAATACAAGTCTTAGTTTATTAAGCCCATTGACTTGGCATTCTACATGCCTCTTTAAAACTAACGTTAGGTTAGTACCGTGAAATTATAATACTCACAGTCACACTTAGAGGATTAGAACTATTTCCTATTGTATTGTGTATTTCCTTTTGTATACCTACTAACTAAGATGCGAAAGCTAAAATCATGTAGAGTGGTATATGAATAATATAAGTGCAAGGCTTGGAATCCGTGTAAAAATACTGGTAAACAGCGATTTATTTCGGTTAGACTTTGAAATATTACGCACGGTTTAAGAACATAATTACAAACGAAATAAACAGGATTATACAAGAATGCCGAACAAGGTGTCTAAAACTGTGTGAAAAAAATGAGTTTGTTTTATGCTACTAAAAATAATAATAGATTGTATAATAAGGGCATAAAGTGAACCATTTTTAAATCGAGGCAATTGTTTGGTCTCAGCGAAGCGAAAACTCAAATAATAAACAAGGGTAAAAATTTTCATTTTTGCCCTCTTTGTACACTCCGCTTTTCACTTCGATTGCGAGGAAAATCGAAACAATATACACCACGGAATTATCATAAAGCGAAAGAATATAATCCATACCTAACTGATTGCCGCCAACTAACTTTTTAATAAATGTTGTTAATTTTCAACAGGTGATCAGAATTTCAGACGCTTGATGGTTTCGACGCTGTCAAGTCAAACATTTCGTTGCATTTTTGAACGATAATCTATCATATGTAATTTACTAAATTTAATGACAGAAAATACGGAATTCCAATAAAATTATACAGAAAAAAAAGATTATTGCTCAGTAAAATTGTACTATATTAACGGTTTGGCTGTTGAGACCTTATACAGGGTGGTGGTTTAAGGTTATTTGACCGACTACTCCGAAAAATCCTTATTATTAAGTATCACTTTTTTTTGCTTTTACTAAGGTTTAAGGTCTAGGGCAGTCTTTACATTACCAAAAATCCTTGGGATATGTTAAATTTTTTTTATTTACGTACATTAATGCTATTTTGATGCATTTTTAACGTAAAATTTAGAATTTGGTATTTTTTATCCTACTTGTATCAAAGTGAGGACGCTCATTTTTTTGTCAGTAAATGCTTTATTTGTAGTAATACTTTTACAAAAAGAAAATATTAAAAAAACCTAATAGTTTTTTTTTATCAATAAATTTCTTCATTCCAGAATTTCTCAGAAATTTTTTTTTTCAAAAATTCATAACTCGAAAACTACAAAAAATCGGCTAACATACATGGGGTATATTCTGATAGCCCATGACGTAGGGAACCTAAAAAAAATTTTTTGACGTCAAGGTTTGGACCACCCTGTATAGTCTTAGAAGAAAAGTTTATCTTCATGCTCTAGATTATAAAATTCTATGCCATCCACGTACGCATAAAGGTGCACTTTTTGAGCATTAGAAGTAAAAACAGGTTTTTAATCTTCTGGCCTGCTACCGCGAACATCGAAATTCGCAAATTTCGGGGATTTTTCTCTGTCACTCTTATGAGCTCGTCGTTGGAGTGACAGAGACAAATCCCCGAAATTTGCGAACTTCGATGTTCGCGGTAACAGGCTAGACCTGATCTTTGATCGAAAAAAACTACTTGAAAATACGCACAATAAGAATTATTTCAAGGACAATACCAAAATGAGAAAGTGTCAAATACAAAACAAACAAATAAATAAACAAAAGTGCAACAAATGGTATGAAAAAGTGACTCCGCTGCGCTGTCCATTGTGCATGTATTATTTAAAATAATTTGATGAAAGGACCATGTGGAAACTAATGTAAATAATTTATTTCGACCATGAACTTTTCTACAGATTCTGCTGTATAAATTGGGAAACAGGTAATTTGGAATAATGCCAGTCAGGCAAATTGGTAGACCGAGCCAAGATAATAATAATAATTCTACATCGGATTAGCTATTCGAAAGGCAATTGAAATATCACGTGACGATTTTCCATACTTTATCTGTGGCTATCTCTGGCGGCCTTGTCGTTGCTACCCGTCTCTTATAGATTGTATTTAATAAAAAGAGACGAAGACCTAGCTATGAGGTGAAGGCCGCGTGTTGCTGTCAAACGTGTCAAACACAAGATGTGCTATGCTAGGGCCGCACAGATAAAGAATGGAAATTATAGCGTGATATATTTCTTTCGCAGCTCAGATGTCTCTGATCACAGAATTATTAAAAAAAATATAAGGATGAATTTCTTCCTTTTATTTCCGACACTGTTATTTAGAAAAACAATCTGTATGATAAAGCTTTTCGATGGATATTGTAAAGATATCTTTTTTTGTGTACTAGAACGGGTTCGAGTCCGGGTTCGACCATGAAATTATTCAAAAATCTTTATCGAATCACTCGTGGTTGCACCGAATAAACTGAAACATGTATTTATCAGACATCGCTTTGGTGGCAAACAAGCATGCGACCCACCTAATAGTATGTTGTTAGAAACCAATATCATGTGAATTTTTAATATTATCTCAAACTGTAACTAAAGTAATCAAATGCTCGTCTTAGTACTATGAACCCTTATTGTTATTGCAAAGTAGGTATATATTATATTAATTTTAAATAAGTCTGAACCATTAAAACCTAAGTATATTATGTGAAAGTGTATCATTCAGCAATGTAGCACTCTGACACATTAAGGTGAATTTAGACGCGAATGCTTATTCTATCCCCCACTCTACGAAATCAACGAATTTCGACAAATCACGTTTTGTGTAACGAACGAATTTCGTAGAGTAGGGTATCGCATAAGCATTCGCTCGTTTGGTCTAAATTCACCTATAGAAGAATCTGATAGAAATTGATAGATGCGACAAGACTAGCAGTAATAAATGTAATCATGTGGCGATACATAGCGCGCGAAATTATTTTGTATGGAGAAAAGTATCTTCAAAACATGAAAAAAAATTTAGTAGGCCGTTTACTAATTACTCCAGCTGTTGGAGATAATGGTCCTCTGGGAAACCCTCAGTAGGAAGTTGATTTCATAGCTGTTATTGTTTGCGGAAGGAAACTCCACTCAAGCTACTTGACAATAAAGACTTCCAGACCATTTTCCTTCCTGGTTTTGATAAAGTGCTCAAATTCGGATACCTACTTAGTTAGGTATCCGCGGACCGGTAGGAGTATTTTGGTTTTGGGTTACTTTGCGGCCTTAGCACATCTTCTGTTTGACAGCAACACGCGAAGTTCATAAATGTATTGATTAAGAGGAGAGCGAACGTGGTACAATATGAGGTCTACCACTTTTAGATTATATTACCACTGCATGCATGCATCAGCCTCTGATAGTCCATTGCAGGACGTAGGCCTCTCCTATTAACTATGCTATACGCATTAGGAGGTAAATGCCCATAATCGCCACGCTAGGCAATCGGATTGGCGATCGCAGTAATGTGTCCACTATGATGACGCTGCTGCCCATCATCAATCTTTTATCAAATAATGGCCAGTGACACTTCAATCTCTTAGTCGACTCTTACGACACCCGCAGGAGGAGTTGGGGCGGTGACAAATGTATTCTTACTGCCGTCACCACACGGCCAACTGAAACTATTACCACTGAATAGAGTCGAAAACTGGTAGACCACATTGTTTGTTGACTGTACTGTCAAGTATTAACGACACCACAACTTACACTTATCTTATCAGCATGCAAATAAAGCATATAATGCTAGAACTAATATTTGGACTACCTAAGTAATTATGTACTTGAGTAAGGAAAAATTTGAATTAAGTAATTATCAACTATACGTCGATAAACCAGGAGTAAAGTTGTAACTAGTTTTATTTATTAAGTCGCTTAAAATTAAGTTCATTACTTGACAACTTAATACGTGTCAACCGGCCTTAACAAAAATAAGAGAGGTATCCTACCATAAGTAGGTAAGTAGCTGCCTACTATTATCGAATACAATATGACTAAGTATTTAATAAGCTACATAATTACTGTTCATAACGAATTCTTACCACCGACCTTGACTAAGTTTGTTTAACTAAAAAGTATTTTACCAAATTTTACGTTCTCATTGTTTCATTTACCTACCTACTTAATAATAATATTTTATTTACACAAGTGACAAGGTATGACGAAATCGCGGGTAGGATATAAGAAAATATGTCGGGTAGGTATAATCTACTTCCTAAAGGCTACAGATAAATGATAAAACATACTCTAAAAACACTTTTCATCAGCCTCTGTTCTGTAGCCTAGTTGATAGAGAAGCAGACGGTTCCGGGTTCGAATCTCGGCGAGGGCATTATTTGTGTATTTATTTATCACAAATATTTGGTCCTCGGTCATGGCTGTCTATGTATTGAAGTATATATATGTATCTATCTATTATGTATGATACATCACAAGCCTTAATTGAGCTTACCGTGGGATTAGGTCGATTTGTGTAAAAATGTCCCAAGATATTTGTTTATTTATTAAAAATGTCACCAGCGAGTCCATAATGAATAATACGAACAAATTAAATATGTAAATAAAGAAATGTTAATAAATGGGAATCTAATTGTTTCTATGTAGGTATACCAATCGTCAGTAGAATCTATAATAATTGTAAACAAATATGGCTGACTTTTGACATTTGACGTCTTTGACACATATCGCGAAACACGTTCTCATACATATTTTTACGGTAATACTAATACAATATCAATAATTTTAACTAAAAATGTTTGTGAACTCGAGGTTTAAGGTTTTAAGTTCGTAATCGTTTTAAAATTGTGTTATTATGGAATAATGCAAGTGTTTAGGTTTATTTACTTTTTTTTTGGAATCTACTGACGTATGTTATATTATAGATAACACTGAGGTATACTTTTCAGTTTACTCTTAGAATTAGGTTTCCTACTTTTCAGTTCATTCTCAGTTTATATTTTGTAATGTCGATTAAAGACAACATTCAAATATGGAACAATAAATCTAAGGACACAAAAATGTATTTTATTGTAATTTACAACTTACCGCTTTGAAGTATGTGTTATAATCGTAACAGGCAATAACAGTTCAGTTTCGATTTCACTAAATTACACAAACGTTTTGCCACGAAAAAACGTTAAGCACTCATTGTTAAAGAAGGCGTGTTCATCCTTCATGAATAATCCATCTAATAACTGATATTGATTGCACTTCAATCCCAGACTCGGTTACTTTCACTGATAAGGTAACCGTGACCTGATAAGTTCTTCGCGCACAACCTAACCGCCGTTGACTTAAAGTTGATATTCCGATGAGGCTTATTTAAACGGGAGGAATTAAAAAAAGCGAGTTGAATGTTGAGCGTCCGAAGAACGTGTGTCGTTATCGCGGGCGTTAGGGCGGGCGCACACTGCCGTAGTGGCACGAGTTGGTAGTAAACTACAATAGTCACTTGTTTATTGCGTAATGTGACGAAGGCGCCGGCCGAAGAGTATTTTGGTTAGCCATTACATGCGGAACGCCTAGTCTCGCTGTGGCGAGCTACGGTTGTGGAGTGCGCTGTGGGCATTTTGATACTTTTTATTTTGGTTTTGGCAGAGATTATAGAGGTTTCGGAGATCTGTACCAATTTAACTTTCTTGAAAGTTTCTCATTCTTAAAAGATGAGTTTGTAAAAGACGTAGTGTTTTCTTTTTTTCTATTTTAGATACTTTTTTGTCTAAAGTGTAGTGTAAATTTATTCTACCTGTAACTATTTTTAACCTAAGGAAGAGCGGTGCCTCCCAACACAAGCATGTATTTGCTTACCGGGTGGCACCATCCCCGTTTGTCTGTAAAAGTGTATTTATGAAGTAAAGAAATTTGAATTTGAATTCTCACTAAAATCATCTCAAGTCTCATCATCGACGAGTATAAAAAAACTACAATAGAAGAAATAGCTAAAATTATCATAATATTTTTGTTACTTTTGTCGTCAAATGTATGTCGTTTCAAATCTCGGGCGATTCTGGAGTGCGCTTGCATAATTAATCAAATCGTATAAATAATTAGGGTATTTGTTTCTGATCGGACATCGGTAAAGGGATCTTTGGATTTATTGAAAGGATTTACTGTAAGTGTAAGTTGTTAGAATTCCGATTTATGAGAATAAAAATAATTTCTAATGTCCATATTTTCAATTACGATTATACATCTTTTATCTGGGCGCACTGGAATTCTAATTAGTGACATAGGTACTAAGTGTTCCTATGTCACTAATTAGTATTCCATTATGTAAATACGGATTTGATTGCATAACCAATGGTCTTCGGGTAATTACATAAAAGCAACCATTAAAAAACGCTTTGTAATGCATTATACTTCAAACAGTAACTGTACTTTAAGATGCTATTCAAGTATCGAAGATATTTGTCTACATAAATTACCTACCTACATAGGTAAATTATGATTTTGTTTATACCAATATTCACTCTTAAAAGACGAAACGTTTCAAAATTGTGAAATTACATATTAATTATTTGCATGTAAAATAATTATCCGATATGAATAGTTAGGACAATAATCGATTATCAAGTATCGATAATATTCATACTAGGTACATACAGTTTCTATTTTCAGGAACGCTTCTAAATTTTTAGTATCCAACCCGTCGTCGCCGTATTTTTAGAATAAGAGTGAACGTCCTACTCGTTTTATTATACACCGTGTTTCTGGTAACACTCAAAACCTCAGACACCCCAACTGATTTTCATTTTTTTAAGCTTATCTATAGTATTCTTTTTTTAATCTGCTGTTTATTTGTTTTTTTATTGGATGTTTGATTTTCTGTACAGCTCTAGTCGACTTTTAACTCTACACTCAATAAAACAATTGCTAGCTGCCATCATAAACCTTGAAACTGTTTATTTGTGTACATTATTGCAACGACATAAGACTTACCAATAGACAGCTATGTCGCTGGAAACCACTTTAAAGCTTTGTCACAGTGAACTTCAAATTGGACAGCTAAGCAAACTTAACCCAGCATTCAAAATGACAAGGTTGTAAGTTGTAATTAGATACGAGTTCGATTTCTTATGACACTCGAGCGTTTTCAAATTAGGTCAGTTGCACCAAGGATTAAGGACTAAAGCATAGATTTAGTACAACATTTATTATACAACTATCCTTATCTTGCTTACCAATTAAATTTGGTGACAAAGAGAGATGTACGTACGTTTTCTGTTTCTGAATACCTGTAATGTCACTGGGTTTATTTGAAAACGGTCAGTTGACATGTCGCTCCTAAGAAAAAGACATATCTTCTAATAAAAAGTTTGTAAAAAGGTCAGTTTGATTAGAATTAAAAAGACTTGTTCTTATCAAATGTAGGTATGGAAAAAGAGTCTTTTCAGTCATGCATAACATTTGGGAATATTTCTGTCTCTTTTTACCACCAGCAGCTATCTCTTTTTAGCAAAATAAGTTAGAAAGAGACTGCCGCTTGTAAATTGTAGCTGTATAAAACCGGACCCTGATTATGACACTATCCGTTATGACTGCTTGCTAATGCTGATACTTCACTTGGCGTATGTATTTGCGTTTTGCCTCTTGCTCCCATTAGTATACAGGTGGAAGCGAAAGTCATAACGAAAACAGGCCAACTGGAGTGCCTTCTACGCAAAGTGCGAAATATTCCCTAATGGTTTTGTATGGTGGTGTATCTGTGGCAACAGGAATATGTTAACATTATATCTGTAAAAAATCGACTGTTTAGCTATCACAGCTTATAAAATAACAACCTGGCTACAGACAAGCGGACACACAGACGGGCGGACAGAAAGTGAAGTCTAAAGGCCCTTCTCCACAGTTCCACAGTTGCCGAACATGGGCGATCGTACGGGACGCAACTTTAGAACTTGTATAGCTGCGTCCGTATGATATCCTATGTTCGGCCAATGTTGTGAAGGGCTGAAGGGCCGTGTCTCTTTTTTTACACGAGAGTGTGTATCTTTTGTTCGTGTTTATATCCGTTAATTCATAGCTTAGTAGCTTGCGGTGAGACCAGTGTCTAAGAGCTCGTTCCCACTATGTCGGATGTGGGCCGTTCCGATGGCAGAACATTTTATTTGATGTTCACACTCGTCCGACAACGATTTTGTGTCGGAGCCGACATAAAATGTCGACCGTTTTGCCAGCCCATCCAGCCCGATAAAAATAGTGTCGGATCTCGCTCGCGTGCTAGTCAATATGGCGATGTTCACATTTTGTCGGGTGTCGGGCCGACTCTGCCCGCGCCGCACCCCCTCAGATGCCCGCGCGTCGCTGCCACTGATTGAACAGTACGCCGACACCCGATTAAAAATCGGCCCGACAACCTACATAGTGGGAACAGTGACACCGACACACGATTGAAAATCGAACCGACACCCGACATTGTGGGAACGAGCTCTTCAGGCACTAGTCCCATCTTTTATTTACACGGGATCTTTTGTTCATTTTTATACGTAGGTATTTTATACTACACGAACGACCGAATGCTCTCTCAGAAATGTTTAAGTATAACTATGTTACGCAAGAAAATAAAAAACAACTCTTTCAATTCATAGATATTTACATAAGTATTTATGACCAACTATGCACATAAAAATTATAAAAAAACTTATTTACAATTTTATTTACAAGTTACGGTGTTCGCGGATGCTTACGGGCGGGGCACATAATCTAAGCGGTTGAACTCCTGACACAGACGATAGTGACAAGGGTGTTGCTGGTCGTCTCTTAAAATTCTCCAAATATTCTTATGATCACAGTTAACGACGACCAGCTTGTCGTGTGCTAGCCGTCGGATTAACGCGAAAATACTCTAAGACGGCCTCCTCGAAATCAGGGTTCATTTCATCATGCCTTTCTCTGGCCATTGCTGGTCAAAAAAAACCGTAGTCCCGAAGTCGTTGAGTAGCTGCGGCCATGGTGGCATTCGAAACGGCGGCACCAAACTCCTTGTGATAATTCCTTACCGCTAAATTGACATTGTCATTGCAGCGTGCTAGCATTCTTACCATTTCACAAAATTGAACGTTCGTGAATCTAAACGCCATGATATCTAATTAGAAATATCAACGGAATAAACATACAAATTAAATTGACAAACAACGTCAAACTCGTAGCGGAAAAAATAATCGTCCAGGTAACCAGCCATTATTATCGAGATGTCCCTAAATATTGAATAAGGTATACAACCTTCAGCAATGCGATATGCACAATGTTGTATTACGAATTTGTGGACTGGGCATGTAAAAAATAACTAAAAATGCAAAAAAAAAAATAAAAATATTACCCCCAACAAGATATAGCTCAATCGATTCCACTCTCGATTCTAAACAAACGGTTTTCTAGTTTTTGGTGTTAAGTGAAACACGGTGTATTCTAAACGGAAGCTAACCTTGAGTCGAGCTAGATTCTTAATATATAGGCATATAATATATTATCACATCTCTTTGCTAAATATAAATGCATACATTGATATATCGCACATCGGTTTACTCTCATATTACCCGTAAAACGTTTACCTATGTGACAAATTAAATGATAATGATTTTTATTGTGTTAGTTGTGCATGTATAGGCGATTACGTCTGGGGGTAACAAATATAAATAAAACCGCAACTCCGTTTCATGCAACCATTCCACAACAAGTATCGTCATAGTTATTATCTACAAACTAACATGCCACGACTTAGGTAAACAAATTAACCCTATCTGTTTAGAATTGATTGCGTTTAATGGTTTTAAAATCTTACATAGTTAAGTGTCGAATAAATTGCACTGTAAAAAATCGTTTTAATACTTACCCCTGAGCGATCGTCCTCCATATTGCAATTGACATATTTGTAGTCAAATATTAATAATATAGTGATTGAGATAAACACAAGGAGCATTAAAATATCATATCCACGGAGTTCTTAGATATAAAGTCCAGTTACGAGTTCAGTGTTATCTTCGGATGCTTACGTTATGCAAGGTTATAAAAAACCCATTAACTACTTATGTTATCAATGAGTTATTGAAAACAATTGAAATATTATATTACTGGTTACGTATGTATATTTTATATAAGTACATAGTATATTTTATTAACATCATTAATGTACACAATGTCGTAACAGATGTGCTTACCATAAATAATTAACTACATAAAATAGTAGATATATTGTATGTTCAATTTGATAAAAAACAGCATATATGATGTAGGTATTTAATAATGGTAAATAAGTAGGTAAAGTGCAATTTAAGTTAAGCCATAGTGTATTAAGTAGACATTGACTTTGTCAGCCTCCGTAGCCTAGTTGGTAGTGACCTTGCCTACGAAGCTGGAGGTTCCGGGTTCGAATCCCGGCGAGGGCATTATTTGTGTATCTATTTATCACAAATATTTGTTCCTTGGTCATGGCTGTCTATGTATTTAAGTATCTATATGTATCTATCTATTATATATATCGTCGCCTGGTACCCACATCACAAGCCTTAATTGAGCTTACCGTGGGACTAGGTCGATTTGTGTAAGATGTCCCAAGATATTTATTTATTTTATTTATTGCATACTTAATTATTAACTTGATCTGAGACATAAAAATCGAAATTTTAATTATTAGGCAATATAACTGGTACATGTAAAATATTTTTAATTGTTCCATATAACACTTAGATAAGTAGGGCAAACTAATATTGTTATATTTATGACCAAAATTCTAGGTCACGAAGCGAGCAAAAATATGTAACACGGTCTTATGTAGCTCTAACTAAAGTAGGTTAAGTAAGGTTTTGTCAGATATGGTATCTTGTATTAGGACTTGACAATATAAGAATCCCATACAATACAATGTATGTCAAATCACCCATCGTATAAATTAGCATCCAAGTATCAAGTAATGGCGTGTGACCGATTGAAACACAAGAGGCCGTACAAGGCTGGATGCAAGGTTACAGGTAATGTGTCGACTGAAAAACTTAAGCAAAAACGTTTGCTTTAATTGATTTCGGGCTTGAAAAAAAACATTTAATGATGCTTTAATTTCTTGATAATTTGTACGTCAAATTGATGTCGGTTAGTTTGATGTTGTGAGATGTATTCAATGGATTACTGATTGACGTGATTGAACATCGATTGCTGTCTTGAGGACCACTTAAGCGGTTTTGAATCTAGCCTAGCGTCATTCCCAGTGCTGATAGATATGCAGGTACTTGAACTAGGTACAGTCAAGAGCAAAAATATGTTTACACTTTTGCACCTTATTTTTACGGCATAGGTAAGATAAAAAAGTGTATACATATTTATGCCCTTGACTGTACTTACTTAAAGAAACAATATATTGCATTTAATCGTAAAAGGTATATTGGGAGCAGCATTCTATGAATATAACATTTTTAAAATACGTATCTATTAATAGGTACATTTTTTATACTTCGATAAATAAATTAGGTACCTACTGTAGTAATTTTTTTTTTTTTTATTTACTTTCAAAACTGTACAATTTATGTTCATAATCATAAATAAAATGTAACAAACTGAACCTAGATAATGTATGTCCAAGATGGGCCCTTCTAATTGTATCTTAGACCGAAGAGCTGGCGACTTCCTCGCACAACGCGTCAGTATTGCGATACAGCGAGGAAATGCCGCCAGCATCCTCGGTATCGGTACAATGCTACAAGGGCCAATCTTAGATATAGGTTAGGTTAAGTAGATTAGTTAGATTTAATCTATGTACAGTCGACGTCAAAGATATCGTTACGGTTTAGGTGCCAAAAATATATTTACACGACCTTAATATCAAAGAAATAAAGCCGTGTAAATTTATTTTTGGCACGTAAACCGTAAAGATATCTTTGACGTCGACTGTACATAACTTGGAAACCTTCTACTGGGCAAACGTGTTTATTGTTACTCTGAAGCGTAAAGTAATAAAAAAATGTTTCTTAGATTAGCTAATAAATTCTGCGTAATAGACGTAATTTTACATGAATTATTATGTATATTAATCTAAACTTTCACATCTTTCACGATTATAACTCAAACATCAAGTTTTAACAACAAACGGGACTTTCATCGCGTAATCTTACATTTAATATTGTCCTGACGTTTCGGGCATGACGTACACGTTGGTCGCAAGTAGACTGCCTGTCCAATAGCTAAGGACACCCTGCCTATTGTTACCTATTGTTTTATTTACTTTTTTTGCCTCACAGGTGGGTGGATTTCAAAACTCGGAAAAAAGTTGCGTTTCGCTGTTTAAAAAAATATATTTTAGGTTTTATGCTTTGATTTTATTTTTTTTCGTTACTTAGTAGTTTTATCTTTAAGACCCTTTGATCAAAATAATCGAAATCTAAATAGTTTCATTTTAATATAATGTTTTATATGTCAAAACTCATCACCATCTAACAAAAAAATCTGAACCTCCATATTTGTACTGAAAATTATTGCAAATCTAACGTACGATTGCGAATTTTACTTCAGTAATCGTTTTTAAATATTATTGTTAAACGTTCAAAAAAATATGATAAAAATCCTTCATCGCGTAAGTACTATTTAAAATATTTAAAAGTACACCAAAAATTCTTCAACACCGTAAGCGTACTGTCAAAGTTGAGGTAGTTTTGTACTCGTGCGTCTAAATATACCGGGTGTACCCACGCCCGCCTCCTCAATTCAGGCGAAACAGCGGAACCGAGTACACTTTTGTCTATGCGGGCACAAACCAAAAAAAAACATAAAAATGTGACTGCAATACGTGATTAACACGCTGTGGCGTCATAACCATCCACGAGTGGTTTACAGTAAGTAATTGAATCATATTTAAACTAATTACTTGGGAATACGTAACCTTAAAGGAACTTACTAGTGAGGCGTTGACGTTGCTTTAAGTATTAGTGTTCTAAAATAATCTAGGATTTTGTGTGAAATCGTCAACACCGAGCGTGTCAATACCGGTACTTGAAGCAATGGATGGTTATGATCCTGTATGTATGGAGTTGACAATTTTTGTAAATTGGTCCATAATTTTTGGTTTTTCTTGTAGTAGCAAGTACCATAAAATGTTCAGCGGTAGAGAAAAGTCTAAGAAGGGAAGGAGTCAACAAGACAATAGCGCTATGGATAGGGAAATTGCTCAAGTGTAGATCTATAAAGGCGACACTGGGCGGAATATAAAAAGTCAATTAGTCCCAAAAGAGGTTTCCCACAGGGTGGACTTGTACTCATTAGTGAAGAAAATAAGGGGGGCCTATATATGCAAGCTTACTCCGATGACGGAGTACTATATAGTCGTACGTGGACCGGTACTAAGCACCATAAGGGACATAATGGCCAGTAGTATCAAAAAAGTGCTGGAATGGTGCAGAGAGAGAGACTGGATTTAAATCCATCAAAAACGAAGCTCGTGTTATTCACTAGCAAAAGGAAGACAGAAGAGATGAGGCCCATAAGGGTACATGACAAGGAGCTGGAGTTGGTAAACGAGCAAAAGTATCTGGGGGTGACTCTGGGTAGCACGCTCAGATACAAAACTCATGTAAAAGAACAAACGGCGAAAGCCATAAGAACACTGTATCAATACAAAAGAGCGGTGCGAAGGAAATGGGGGTTAAAGTCGAGGATATTGGAATGGATCTCCAAGGCGATAATACTTCCCGAGTACTATATGGAGCGGTGGTCTGGTGGCACAGAGCACATATTAAGAAATATCAGAGGTAAGCAAAGATGCAGAGACTGGCGTGTCTGATAACCGGGACGTTGAGGGCAACCCGACACACGCCTTAGAGGTAATACTAGGTATAAAGGCGCTACATATAGAAGAGGAAAAGAGGACCATGGAACAGTGGTACCGAATGAAGGCATACAAGGAATGGAGAGGAAGTTGCGTACACAAGCGACACGAACTAATACAAGAATTACAAGATAGGGTACTGTCTAAAATGGAAATGATGGTAACTCACAATGACTTCATAAAGAGGAAGAAGATATTCGATAAGAAATATAGAGTACATATTGGGGAGAGGGACAACTGGAAGGTAAACGTCGAACATCCGAAGTTTATATGCTTCACTGACGGTTCGATAAGAAGCTCCACAGATCTAGCTGGAGCAGGCATACCTACTAGGCATAGTTATCCCGAAATTGGGGGAAAAGGTATCTGTCCCACTTGGTAGGTATACGAGTGTGTTTCAGGCAGAAGTTTGTGCCATACTACGGTGCGTAAGGCTCATAAAGGAGCAAGTGCAGCAGACGAGGGCCGTGGTCATATACACGGATAGTCAGGCAGCAGTGAAGACGCTAAAGAAGCCAGTTACAAAATCTTCTTTGGTACAGGAATGTAAGGAGATAGGAACTAAACTCGCTTGGAAGTTTGGAATAAACTACAAACATTCAAAGGCGCTTTGAAAATACACTGTTGATTTGACTGAAAATTGTTTGGTTTAATACACTTATGAATCTTATGATATAGTAAATCGTCATTACCATACACATAGTAACATC